>JABUQX010092704.1:0-7500 GCA_015478945.1 Trachelipus rathkii
ACAATGAGAGAGAAATTAAGCACAAAATTGCACTTTTCTGTTCATGAGATCCTTTCAGACTCTATGTGTGAAACACCGTACCGACAAATGGTTTTTATGAAGATTACCGGTTTTAAATAGGTTTTTGCCCAAAAATGTTGTATTCTGTTGTTTTTATGCATGAGATAATGCCTTCACAGAACAAATGATTAGCGAAATAATAGATTGAAGCAAACACCGCCGAGGAAGAGATCTTGTCTCACCATCGGTACACTTTTGGTCGTGGTTTCCTTTATTCAACGCTTCTGTAAGCTTTCTTTTCCACACAGTTTTTAAACTTAGTAGGTATCGGAGAGATCCTTTGTTTGAGATTTTGAATCCCGACGGAAGCAAAAAGGTCTTATAACAAAACGTCACTGATTTACGATAATTTCATTTTAACAATGTCTTTTTTTTTCGCTATATATAAATTCTTTAAAAACTAAGGTTCATTAATTTCATATCGTCACCCTCTTAGTAGATCAACAGACAACCTTACTACTGCAAAATGATCCTCTCTCACTGTCCTTGTCGTGGGGGAGAACAGAAAAGAAATGCACACATCCGCTCATGATCACTTGAGTATCTAGAGAGCAGAGCGACTAACGGAGAACGTCGAGTGTAGTTCGCGAAGGAACACCTTGGCGCCTAGCATAGCGCATCGCCTAATCAGGTCGAGATCGTATGATTGCTCAATTTCGCATCAGGTGAGTTCGCTAATCGCAGGCCATCGGAGAAGGTCGTTGCCGGTAAACGGCCTTCTATCTCTTCGGCGAAAGAACTGAAACTGTAATGAATCGTGATGGGTAAGATGGAATGTGCAGAAGGAAAAAATGTTGAGAGAAGAGGAGAGCAGGTATGATAGGATGTATTTAGAAAGAAGGAGACAATATCTATCCTGGCGGCTGTGACTGCGTTATGAGCAAGAAGAGAGGACAAAGGTGGAATTACACATATGGATTGTAGGTGTGAATGTCGTGTTGGTGTGAAAGAGACAATAGAGAGATAGCGAATGATGCACTACGAGTTGCTTTGATCATAATTTTGATTGGAAGTAGACACTGTCGGATGATAAGAAGAGTAAGCTCTAGAGGTGTGGCCTAGATCCTTTGATTTCGAGAGTTCCATTGAACACGTTAATTGTTCTCTATATTGGTATAAATTAATAAGTTTGAAGAAGGTCAAGGTATGTGTGGTTGGTGACGTATGGCCATCCACCTTGACTGCTCGCACGGGAACTAGTCTTGAATGTGAAATGCAGACGATTTTTTTGGGATAATCTGAATGATGTTACTGGATGGGGTTAGTGAACGGAGCTTCAGATTGAAGTTTTGGGGGAGTGGAATGGTTGTGATAGTGTATCAAAAAGGGGAATGGTATAACAGGCTGGTTTTGGGATGGCGGGAGAAAATGAGAATGGTAGGAAGGGTGATTGATTTTCTGTGAAAGAGAGAGGTATGATGTGGTAGAGACTACTTCCTTTAAACGACAAAAAGAGTTCCAATAAGGTTATCTAGATTGGTGTAGGCTAGAATCGGTAAATCTCGCAAGTTGAAAAGTATGATTGATCTTAAGTGTTGGTGAAGAAGGAGATTTTGAGTCATGTGTTGGGATTGTCTGAGATCAGTTAGGGTTTTTAGAAATAGGATATCGTGATCATTAGTTGTTTGAGTGATTATTAAGTTAGTGAGGTGTATAAGGAAGAGGGAGTATATATGCCACTCTCACACACGAGAGTTTGATTAGTAATAAGTATGATGGTTGAGGTGGCTATGGGCAAGATAATAAGGATACAGTATGTAAGAGGCTCGCTAGTAAACGGTTTGAATGGAAAAGTTGATACTGACAAATCTGGGGGCAATGAAGGAAGCAATTGTTAGTAGTGCAAAGGAAGTATGTGGATGTGCTAAAGTAGAAGTAAGAATGTTAAGTGAATGGTGGAATGAGAGGTGATGCAAGCGGTTAAGTAAAAAGAAGCGCTGGGTTGAATGTACTAAAAGCAAATATGAAGACTCAAAAGAAAGATGCTTGGAATTATATAAGGGAGAAAAAAGAAATACTTAAAAGGTGTCTCGTAGGGAGAACACAAGTAAAGCGTATAAACAGTTTGGACAGGAGATGAATGGGGACTTCAAGGGAATAGGAAGCTCTTCTGGAAGCAAGCGCGAAAGGTTAAGAATGACGAATAAGGGGAATCTGCTTCAGAAAATAATGAGATAGGGATGGTGCTTTTGCTACTGATGTAGTAGGTGTGAGAGGAGGGTGGAAAGAACACTTCGAGAATCTGCACAATATTAACAGTAATGAAGAGGTGTTTAGTGAATGTGTTGTGGGTTTGATGGTGCAAGAAGGGAACAAAGTTTTTTGGGGAATGAGGTTATTAAGTAAAGGAGGAGGTAATCGGTACAGTGAAAAAGTTTTGATGATGGTAAATCTGCAGGTATAGAATGTAATTACTGGTGAAATGATCAGAACGCGAGGCGAGATGGTGATTGATTGGATTTGGAAGTTGTTGTAATAAAGCGTTTATGGAGGGTATAGTTTCAAGGAATTGGGAGGAGAGCGGTAATAGTACCCTTATATAAGGGTAAGGGAGAAAAGGGGAACTGTAGAAATTATAGTGGGAATAAGTTTACTGAGTGTTGTAGGGAAGGTATATGCCTGTATTTTTGTCGAAAGAGTGCGTCGAGTGACTGAAGGACTGATTGGTAGAAAGACAAGGTGCGTTTAGAAGTGTAGAGGATGTGTGATCAAATCTTTACATTGAAACAAATGATTGAGAAAATGGGGAGAAGAAGAATAATTGTATTTAGGTTTTAATGGATTTGCAACAGCGCGTATGATAGGAGTTAAAATAGGGAAGGACGTTATGGCAGGTGTTCTAGTGATAATGGTGTTGGTGGTAGGCTCTGAATGGAATCAAAAGTTGTATGACGATCAGTGAAGCGTGTGTAAGAATCATAATGGTGTCATGGTGATTGTTTTAGGAATTAATAGCTGGGGGGGGGAAAGTGAGACAGGGTTGTGTTATGTCTTCGGTTATTCAATTTGTATGATGGATCGGGGTTATGAAAAATTCCGAGTGGGGATGGCAGGAAATGGTGTTAGAATGGTGGAAGAATGGAGATGAGTGGACGGGTGCCCCTACCTATTATATGCGGATGATTTGGTTCTGTGGTGGCGAATCTGAAGAGAGTATGAGAGGATTGGTAGAGAAGTTTGGCGCAGGGTGTGTAAAAAGGAGGGGCTTGAAAGTAAACGTGGATAAGCGAGTAAGGTTATGGTTGTGAGTGAGGACACTCCTCAGTGTGAAGTTATGTTAGATGGTGAGCAGCTAAAACAAGTGTCTGAGTTTAATATTTAGGATATATGTTGGGTGAGAAGGGAACGGACGATGCAAGAGTGTAAGTAGGAAAGTTGTGAATGGCGGAAGGTGGCAGGTCCAATTAAATCGTTGGTGAATGCAAAAGGAAGGGACTAAGTCTTGAGTGTGCTAGGGTCTTACATGAGGGTATGGTTGTTACCTGTGTTATATGTAATGTAGTGAGACAATGGTCTGGAATAAGAAGTATCAATCTAAAGTTCAATGTGTTCAAATTGACAATCTTAGGGGTGTGCTAGGTTGAGAAGAATGAATAAAGAGAGTGAATGAACGCTATTATGAGAGTGGTGTGGTGTAAGAAAGGGGTAAATGATAGAATAAATGAAAGTATTGTTGAGATGGTTTGTCATATGAAAGATGAATGATAGCGTTGGCTTAGCGCGATTGTAATAGTGGTGATGTGTTGGAACGTACCTCCTGGGAGACGAAGAGAAAGTGGATTGAGTCGGTGAACGAATGTCTGAAGGAGAGAAATGTGAGTTTGCAGAGGCGATAATAAAGTGCATTGATATGGATGAGAATCGCGGGTTTTGTATGGGGCAACTGGTTGCCCACCTGGGCCAGGGGATGAACCCTTACCATTGACGATTTACCATAGGAGGGTCCTGTCGCGGTCCAATGATGCTCTAGGGTGGATTTTCTGTCTGTGACGAGCTCTAACTAATTAATGGTACAAGAAGGGGCGGTAAGTGCTGGGCTTTCTTTTCGGAACGTTTGTCATATTTTCCCTACTGCTTTTCTTTTCCGATGCTTGTACAGCACCTTACCCCAAATCTTGGGGGCGAAGAGAGGAAGGTGAAAGAAGAAGAAGAAGATATATATATAATATACATAACACCATCTACTCTTTTTTCCCCAAACTGGGGGTCACTATGGCATATCGTCAGAGTAGGGTTCATCCCTTGGACCAGGTGGGCCACAACCATACCCCTCACAAACCGCCCGCCATTCACTCCTATTAAGAACCTTTCTTCTCGCCTCTTCCAAACTCACATTTCTTTCCTCCAGACATTCCATTATTGACTCAATCCACTTTTTCTTCGGTCTCCCAGCCAGTTGATTCCCAATGTACTCGCCACTATAAATCCGCTTAACCAACCGACTATCATTCATCCTTTCCAACATGACACATAACCATCTCAACGTACTTTCATAAATCCCTTTCTTTACAACCAACACAACTCTTCCATATATGGTGTTAGTGGTAAGTTTCCTCATATGGAATAAAAGTTGATCAGGTAGTAAAGCATGTGTAAGAATAAATGGAATTGAAAGTGATTGGAGCTATGGTAGATTTTGTGTGCGAGTTCTAGAATTCTAATGGTTAAATTTAAGTTTGAAAAGGTCAGGGTATCTGTCATTGTGAAATATGGTCCATCTGAGGGTAATGTTGAAGAGAGTGCGATTTTCAGAGATAATATGAATGATGTTTTGGAAGGGTGAGTAGGACTTCATATTTGATCTGTGTTAGGTGACCTCAAGGTTGGACTAGGTGATACAAAAAAGGGATGGTAAAACTGCGGTTGGTTTTGGGGAGTCGGGAGAAAATGAGAAATAGTGGAAGTATTGATTCTTCTGTGAGGAGAGAGGTATGTGTGTAAGTAATACTTTCTTTAAAAACAAGAGTGTTCATAAGTATACTAGATTTGATGTAGGTAGAGATGGTATCGAAGTGAAAAGTATGATTGATTTTGTGTTGGTGAAGATGATGTTGAAGTATGTGTTGGACTGTTTAAAATCGGCTGAGAGGGTTAGGAATAAGCATTATTCTGGATCATTATGTTGGTTTTACATACAATTAAGTTAGTGGGGGCTTGGTTGGGGAGGAAGGTGATCAGGAAGGAAGTGGGTAGAATTAAGAGTGAGAAGTTAGGTGAACAAGGCAATAAGGAAAAGTATTTAAGAGCGATCGCAAGTAAATCAGTTGAATGTGAACAAGTTGAAACTAAACAAATCTGGAAGCAAAAGAAGGAAGCAGTTGTTAGCACTGCAAAGGGAGTATGTGGATGTGCTAAAGTAAGAAGTAAGAATGTTAACAGTGAGTGGTGGAATGAAGAGTTGATGCAAGCAGCTAAAAGAAAAAAAAGCGTGGATGAATGTACTAGAAGCCAGTGATGGTTTCAAAAAGAAAGATGTTTGGAATTATATGGAGAAAAGAAATACTAAAAAGGTGCATACGTAGGAGAAAAAAGGAGTTAAATGAACAGTTTGGAAAGAGGATGAATGGGACTTACAAGGGAATAGGAAACTCTTCTGGAAGGAAGCGCGAAAGGTTAAGAAAGAAAATAAGGGGAACATGATTAGAATATGAATAGGGGTGGTGCTTTCATAACTGACAAAATTGATGTGAGGGGAGTGTGGAAGGAAAACTTCTAAAACCTGTATAACATTATAAGCAGGAATGAGGAGGTTATGGTGAATATGTGTAGGTTTGATGGTGCAAGAAGGAATGGGTATTTTGGGGATGAGGTCATTAGTAAGGAGAAGGTAATGGGTAGAGTGAGAAAGTTGAAGAATGGTAAATCTGCAGGTAAAGATGAAATTACTAGTGAAATGATAAGGTCGGAGGAGAGATGATGATTGATTGGATTTGCAAGTTGTGTAACAAAGTGTTTATGGAGGGTATAATTCCGAGAGATTGAAGGAGAGTAGTAATAGTACGATTATATTAGGGTAAGGGAGATAAGGGGAACTGTAGGAATTATAGGGGAATTAGTTTATTGAGCGCTTTTGTATGGGAGATATATTCTGTCTATTTTGGTTGAAAGAAGTGTGTCGAGTGATCTGAATGAATCTGAGATTGTTTAAGAACATAGGTGCGCCTTAGGGGCTGGCCAAAGGATGTGTGGATCAGATCTTTACATTGAAAACAAATGATTGAGAAATGAGGGAGAAGAAGATTAAATTGTAATTTAGGTTTTATGGCGATTTTGTTAACAGGCGTAGTTATGAATAGGATTTAGGGAAGCTCTAACATGTGCAGGTGTTAGTTGATTATATGGTTTGGTGTGTAGGCTTATTCTTCTGGTGGGATATATCAGAATAACAGTATTGTATGGAGGATTAGTGAAAAATGCGTGTATGTTAATATGTTTATAACCCCTTTTCAATAAATGGCATGGTCGAAGGTGATTGGATTTAAATATTAATAGCAAAGTGAGGCAGGGATGTGTGATGTCTCCTTCGTTATTCAATTTGTATATGGATGGGGTTATGAAAGAATTAGAGGTGGGGTTGGCAGGAAATGGTGTTAGAATGATGGATGATGGAAGAGAGTGGAAGGTGCCTATCTTATTTAAATGAAGGAATATTGGGTTTTATTTTTTTTTGTGTTGAATTCTGAAGAAAGTTTGAGAGGCATTACGTAGAAATAAATTTGAAGGTGTGTAATTAAGGAGGCTTGATGTAAATGGCTTAGATATAGAGTAAGGATATGGTTAGTGAGTGAGGACAGTCCTCGGTGTGAAGCTGTGTTAGATGGTGAGCAGCTGCAACAAGTGTCTGAGCTTAAAGATTTAGGATATATGTTGGATGAAAAGGGAACGGATGAAGCAGAGAGAGTGTAGTAAAAAATTAGTGAAAGGCAGGAAGGTGGAGAGTGCAATTAAATCATTGGTGGATGTGAAAGAACTAAGTCTTGGGTGCGATATGTTCTTACATGAGGGTATGTTGTTACCTATGTTAATGTATAGTAGTGAGACTATGGTTTGGAATAAAAGGTATAGATCTTAAGTACAATGTGTTCAGATGGACAATCTTAGGGGCGTGTTAGGTGAGAGAAGAATTGATAAAATGAGGAATGAACGTATCAGTAGAGTTGTGTGGTGTAAAGAAAGGGATAAATGAGAGAATAAATGAAAGTACGTTGAGATGGTCTGGTCATGTGGAAAGGATGGATGATAGTTGGTTGGTTAAGCAGATACAGGGTTCACACTGAAATTTTGAATTTGAAATCCCTGACTTTCCCTGACCATCGTGTTCGTTATTTTTGGCGTATAAAATATATATTAATCATAATTGCAGCCTATTAAATTATTGAAAATTTACTTTAGAAATTGTTCATCATAATGGATGAATTTATAAATTTTTTTTTTTTTTTT
>JABUQX010092704.1:15000-30000 GCA_015478945.1 Trachelipus rathkii
TACAGTTTATTATTTATTATTTTATTATTATTATTATTATTATTATTATTATTATTATTATTATCTATTTTATTTCAATTTCTCTTACTATTCTACTTCTTATCTATTTATATCATGGTAAATCGGATTGAAATCTACTTCTTAATATTACATCTCACTTGGTTATTGCACTCTTTGTTTACCCTCTCTCAAGATATTAAGATACAGACGAGAGAGAGAGCAGAGAGCAATTGAGTACGTTATTAAACCTTACTTCGATATTCAAAAGGATTAGATCATCTCATAATTATCTCCCCATATCATTTATCATCAAAAATAAGTTGGTCACAATTATCACTCACTGATACACATACTCTGCTCCAGATTCGCTACGATTTCCGTTAAAACTTTCTCTATATTATTCTTCCAATATTTTTCCATTGACAAATCTGAAATGCGAATTGAATCTTTACTTTAAACGTTACTTCTCGTTCTCTTCTCCTCTCTCATTACTATTCATATATTACTATCTATCTATCTATCACTATATATATATCTATATATCTTATAATATTATATATATATATATAATTCTATCTATATCTCTATATCTATATATTTTTCTATCTATATTATATATATATATATTCCTCTCATCATTACTTATACTCTATATATCATATCATTCTTTACCTATCTATATATATACTTTATTTTATACTCATATATATCGTTACTATTATATTCTATATATGTTTTTGGGCATTTTTTTTTAATTCATCTCTTAATTTTTAGTAACTTCTTTTTCATATAGCTTTTGGCATTAACATGTTTCAAGTAACTATTAATAAAACAGCTTAGATACTGACCTGGTATACTTCCAGGGCAGAGTTACAATATAGTATTATGCTTTACTTAAAATTGTTAGCTTAACAAGAAAATGATATTTTAATAGCGCCTAGACGTAGTATTTCTCATTTATATGATATGTTCAATTCTCAAGTATATTCTAGCTTTAAAAAACCTGGTTTTTATTAATTTTTCTTTTTTTTTTGAACTTTAATTCAAAATTTTAAGTTACTATTAATTATAAGGATTTAATAATAAATATTCCATCAATGTACTATTTCAATTCTTTTCAATAAACAAAATTTTTGCTTAAATAAAGATTTAAGATTATATCATTTTCAGTGAAAAAAAAATACAGCATTGTCTGGTTTGCAGATTTCACATCCTCGCGAATCTTTTTGCACTTTTTTAATGTTTTAAGATTTGCGCTATAAAATATTTAAATATAGGGTTTGGCTGCACTCTAGTTCTTTTAATATCTTTCTTGGATAGCTACAAAAGCCATATCTACAAATAGATGAAGTTGCTTTGGGCTCACTTTCACCAAAATTTTCCCGTCTTTAATTTTGTCTATTTTTATATAGCTGCATAAATTTAAAATAAATGTTAGCATTTGATTTGGGCAAAATGTTTAACAATTATTTGATTTGCGACATTATTATTATTATTATCATTTTATTATTTATTATTTTCTTATTTCTTTTGTATTATTATTAATTTCTTAATTATTATTATTATGTATTAATATTATTAATTATTTTTTAGAAGAAACTATAGTATTAGTATTACTAATTCGTATTCTTATCAGTTAATTTATTATTACTTATTATAATTATTCAAGAAGAAAAGCTGTTTAAGTCTTTAGTTTGATTTAAAGAATTTAATTCTGGAAATTTTATTATTATTATTATTATTATTATTATTATTATTATTATTATTATTATTATTATTATTATTATTATTATTATTATTATTATTATTATTAATAGTATGACTCAAAATTATATCCAAAAAATATAGAATTTAAAAGTATTTTTTTTTATTTATATATATTATATATATATAATATATATTATATATATATATATATATATATATTATATATATATATATATATATATATTATTTATATATATTTAGAGTTTATTTAAAATTATATATTTATTATTATTAAAAATTATTTATTATTATTATTTTTTTTATTAATTTTATGCTCAATTTTTTTATTGTGTTTTTTTAAACTTGCTATAAATTTTACAAAAAATTTAGACACTTCGAGTATGGAAAATTTGGAGGCACACACGATCTTCACATTTGGCGAATGAACTTTTGGCTTATTTAATTTCAATCATTCAATATTACAACCTGACCGAGAAAAACTTAATTCAGCTTTGTTTTAATTTAAGTATAAGGTATGTATTGTAAGTAATATATTTTGCTTTCTTAAGTAAAGCTTATAAGAACTAATAATTCAATCCAATTTTTGGCAATATTGTGTCAAGGGAACAAACAATAAAGGACGTTAAAGATCATTAATAAAAAAATATATAGTTATTTCTTTTGTTTCCCAAAACTATTATTAACCGTATTGCAACTGATTAATTTAATCGAGTCATTAAGATTAAAGAAATCAGCTTTGTACATAGATTATGGTCTCGCCCAGAAATGACTCTGAAAGTTTAACACCCCCTTATAATTGGCTTAGCCTGTGAACTGTGGTGATAACTAAAAAAAAAATTCTATCACACAAACCCTCTCACATACTTCTGTTCTTAATCTAGAAGAGGGAACTTCTCTAGGAATCGAACTCTGTAACCCTTGTCAAACGAACCTGTCACACTATCATCACATATTCTATTCGATACTTCTGAATGAAGAAAAACTGTACCTATTTCATATAGATGATTGGAGGAGAAGCAGAGAGAAAGGAAAGATGAATAAAGTTGAAGATATAAAAAATGGAATTAAGATACTCAAAATTCGTTCGTTGGTCCGTACGATTAATTTTGAAACATTTAAACTGGCCTATTCATGGATAGCACAGCGAACACACACACGCGCGCGTGAACAGATTTGTGATTCAAATTCGTAAAAAATTTGCTCAGCTACGAGATTCATATAACCTGACCTATGCTCTGTCGGAATGAAAAAAAATAATGTTAGACTGGTGCTATAATTAAGAAATCTGGTATGGACTAACTTATTTTCAGCAAGGGCCATTAGAAATTTCCTAAATTATCAATATTTTCCTTCGCGGAGTGTGTTACACACCAATCAGATAGTAGAGTAGTAGTGTAATATTTTAATGAGAAGAGAAACACTACTTTCATAATAAGTTGGTTTGACTGAAGAACTACATCTTTGCGGGGTAAATTCTTGATCAGTAATAATAATAAAAAAAGCTTTATTCAGTTAAGAAGAAAATGTAACAAGATGGCACACAATTTCAATTAAAAAAATTATATTTTTAATTATGAATGTCTTTTTGAGGTTACGAGCACGTCCTATGAACCCAAATTTAGTTTCATATTGTACAATATATTATATACAAAACATGTTATATTTTAAAAAAAAAAAAAACAATATACATATACATACATAATTACAATATTAAAATTAACAATATTTAGAGCAATAATAATAGCAAACAATGAAATTAAGATGCTCAGATAATTCTTGCAATTTATTAGTGAAATCTAAACCAATTCTCTCTTAACACCATAAAAAATTTTATTAACATGATGTGAGGCCAGTTGTGTTAATATAAAGTGGACCATAGTCCCGCTTTTAGGCGGGACAGTCCCGCTTTTTTCTACCCTGTCCCGCTTCTTTAAAATAGAAAAAAATGTCCCGCTTTTTTCTGAGAAGTCCCGCTTTTTCCAGAGAGATCCCGCTATTTTTTCCCTTTTCAAATAATTATAATAGTGAGAGAATATATATAATATACTGCATATATTATATATATATTAATATATATATATATATTATTATATATATTATATATATATATATATATATATATATATATATATATATATATATATATTATATATTATATATATATATATACTATAAATATATATATATATATATATACTTTGAGAGAAAATCAAAGTTTTAGATCTGCAGAGTGCTCTATTAAGATTTTTAGGACATGCTTTGAGCCAAAATGTTCTTGTGCTAGAAACAGTGCGAAACATTTTTGTTCTAAATGTTTTTGTCCATATGCTGAGGCAGAACTACGACGACAAAATAAAAGATGCCTACTGTGTAGCACTTTTAACCGATGTGAGCAACCATAGATACATTACATTTTTTTACGCGTTATGGTTCGTTTCTTTCCACTATAGCGTTTGGAGTTCAGGTAAACTCTTTTGACCTTCAATCTTTTCCCTTCATGAGACCTCTGACATATTCGTAAATATTTATTGATTTAATTAAAAATTATAATTTACACAAAAAAGTAGTTGTTTTTTGTGGTGATAACACAAATTGTAATTTGGGGGGCCATGCAAGAAAAGGAGTAAATATTTTTAAAGCTGAATACCTTCATGGGCAGAGAGTTTAATTGGAATAGGATGGTTTAGCTCATATTCTGCATAACGCATTGGCAATTGTGAATAGCGATTGACTCCTGTTCATGTTGAAGCTGTAAATTGGAAAATATATACGTATTTTTTACACTTTATACCGTTTCGAGTTTAGACAGAGGCTTAAGGAATTTTGCGATTTTGCCGGATTGGAGTAAAACAGCTTTCTTGGATACAACAAAAACAAGAATAACTTGCTTTAAATGCCAGGAAATTGAAAGAGTGTTGAAACTCTTTTCCTGGATTGAAATCATACTTTGACAGTCAGAAGAAAATAAATAAAATATTTTGAAAATACTTTTTTGAAAATATCCCTTGCTGAAATATGACTTCATTTCCTTCATTCCCAGGCAGCTTCTTTTCACAAAGTTGTTATGAAGATTGAAGGAGACAATATTTCAGCCTTAGAAGTATTGCTAGAATATCCAATATGAAAGAAACATTACAGTCGAAAAAAGACCATGTGTTTTTACCACATTCGGTTCGAGGGCTACTTAGCAAGCTTGAAGAAGCGGGAGTAGATTCTTCTGAGGCCAGGCCTTTGAGTACTCAGCAATTATGGGATGAGAAAACCGGGTGCTTTAAAAAACTACGCTTGAAGCGTTCTTTTTGGGGACGTGGATGGCTTAGTGGATAAAGCGCCGGTTACTGTTACCTCAGCAACGCGGAGGTCCAGTGTTCGAATCCAGCTGATGAAGAGTAAAATCTTCTGTGACTCATTCATTTATGGGCAGAGAAAATAGTAAAGAAAATAGTAGTGGATTTTTATTTTACTTGTTTGAAGTACTTGGATCAGTGGTCCAGTTACATTTTCAGATTTTTAATTTTGGATTGGATTTCGCTAAGGAAAACCCCAAGTTGGTCAAAATTTAAAAAACAAATGGATTTTGCGTCAGAAAAATGAGGTTTTTGAACCAAAGAAAGAAAATAAGTTATAGTTTTAAGTGTTCGACCAAATATATAGGAGAGAAAGTAGAGGAATGGAAAACTTCGAATCTAGTAACAGACAAACGGTAGGGTGGAAGTATTTACTTTCCTTAAGAATCGTATTATTTCTCATCAACATTTGTCGGCATTAGTCAATATATCCTTTGTCTTCCTGGAACAAATGCCTCCACAGAACATGCATTTTCTCATGTAAATAAGATCTGGACTTCTGAAAAACCCAACTCAAACCTCAAACTCTGAAAGGAATTCTTAACTACCAAAATAAAATTTTCATCAAACATGTATGGAGTCCTACAATTTAATTAAATCGTCTCCAGAACTGCTAAAGAAAATTTCATCCTAGCAAAAATACTGGAACGAAGGTAAATTTTATATATATATATATTATATATATATATATGATATATATTATATATATAGAGTGTTGTGTGTATATATATATATATATATATATATATATATATAATATATATATATATATATATATATATATATATATTAAATAAAAAATATATATATTATATAATATATATATAATTATATATATATTATAATATATATATTATTATATATCTATATATATTTTACATATATATATATATATATATATATATATATATGTATATTAAAAATATATATATATATATATAATATATACTATATATATATATATATAGTGTGTGTGTGTGTGTGTGTCCCGATTTTAACTACAAGAAATCTGGTCACATTATTAATAGCAGGTTTGTGAAATCGAAATATGGCAAATTTGAAATTTTGATTGATGGAAATCTAAGTTGAGGTGAAAAGTATAAAAATTCTACACTTCATCTATCCATTTTTTTTTCAAGTAAATATTTCATTCTTCTCAGTTTGTGGTAATACTATTAGATAACATTTTTCACTTACATGTTTTCTTTTTTTTCACTCAATTATGAAAATGCAACCGCCCAACTGTGGTTCAATTATAAACATAGTATAGATATAATTAACATTATAGTAGTTCAATCCAATGTTATAATTTTCGAACCATCTTATGTGTGTGTGAGTGTAATATTAAGTGGCAAAATTTCCTTTCAAAAATTAAAACAAAATATAATATGACTTCGTATCATAAAATTTTACTTTTAAAGTCACAAATAATTTTGACATTTATTGTCGTAAATATATTTTGAAGGAAATTACCTAATATTTTTATAAAAATTATCTAATTACTTTATGTTCGAAAACTATATAAAGAAGAACCTTCCATTTAAGAAGGAGATGAAATATTTGTTTGATATAAACCAATCACAACGTTGCTTATATTTCAAGGTAGGCAAATGAAGGCGTGGCTTTCTTTCGAGTACATCAGTTGAAATTTTGAATTTTGATGGACATCTGCAATTTATTTGTCCGATAATATTCTTATCTATCTGACCAACTATATGTTAATATATTATTTATACGGAGTTATAAACAAGCCCATCGAGCCCTAGGTCTTAGAATTTTATTCAACGAGTTAATTAACGTTTCAATTCAAAATTCAGTTTTGTGTTCGAATTTTTAAAAATTTATTTGCATGAGATAAATTATATTCTTATTGTTGTTTCTATTTCTATCAACATTCTCTTCAACTAAACAATTACCTCGATTTAAAGTTCTTTACTCACCGTAATTATAACCTTAGGTAACCCAAAGAACTGCTAATAACCTAATTTCTTCGAAATCATTATGGTAAATCCAAAAATTCAAATTGCTAAACCAAATTAATATTTTATCCTACTTCTTCGGAAGTAGGCAAGTTTTTATAAAAGTCACTCAACTACAATCGCACTCAGAAACATCATACAACCCACAATCAACGACCTAAACTCAAAACCAACTCATAAAATAATAATCATAGCAATCGACATCAACAAAGCATTCGATACAGTACCTAAGCACAACTTGATCCACAAAATAACAAAATCTAACATCACCACTAACCTAAAGAAATGGATTTCCAACTTTCTATCAGGACGAACAGCACAAATACAAACAAACAACACAAAATCTAGAACAGTATACATCAAACAACGGAGTACCCCAGGCGCAATATTATCTCCCACACTATTCAACCTATTTACGGCTGATCTACCAAATCACAAACAGTTGCACAATTGATAACACCTACGCAGATGCATCACATACGCACTACCACACCAGAACTAAACACGGCCATAAACCTAAACACAGCAATACATCAACCAACTTCAAACATGACTAACAGAAAACAGATCTTCAATTACATTAGTTACCACCAACTTGGTGCCACACACCCACAAGTCTACCTAAACAACATTGCGGTGAAGTTGCATAATAACGGACAGAAATCTATAGACTTTTCGAAGAACTTTATTTAGAATAAAAGTTTCATAAATATATGTAGAACCTATTTATTTATTTATTTTTTTTGTCATTTATTCATCGGAAATATTTATTTTCCCCATTTAGGGGGTTCAAGCCAACGGGGGACAAGGGGGCCATCGTCCACAGGGAAGGGCCGAGAGCCCCGACTCCTGCCATCTTTGCGGTTTCCCCTATGATATTCCTTTAGTTGAATAATAACATAGGTAAAGGGAATTAAAATATTCTTTTTTAACTAAAGGAATAAATACAAAATGAATAAATGCCAAAAAAAAAAATAAATATAATTAAATAAAAAAAAGATGATTTTTAGGTTCTACATACATATATTTATGAAACTTTTATTCAAAATAAAGTTCTTCTAAAGGTCTATAGATTTCTGTCCGTTATTATGCAACTTCACCCAACATTGTTATTACCCTTCAACAAAACTCCCAAAATCTTCGGAGTAACATTTGACACACATCTCACTTTCACAAAACACATAGACAGCATAACCTCATCTGCTAACAAGAAACTAAACATATTAAGAACCATCGCTTGAACAGATTTCACAAACAATAAACCAACACCCACCACTATATACAAACAGTTCATTCGCCCGACTCTAAACTACGCTTATCCAACCTGGTTGCACCCACTACTGACTAAAAATAACATAAAGAAACTCCAAACAACACAAAACAAAGCTTTACAGAATAATAAAAGGATGCACATCAACAACACCACAACAACACCTGCACGAGAACCAAAATTCTACCAATAGACACACACCTGCATGATATGGCACATAAATTCTTTTCCAAAACGCGAAACACCCAACACCCATGCCACATTGCCTTCTCTAACCCTACCACCACAGACTCAAACAACTTCCTTCTTCACCAGCCCTTTATTACAAACAAATCCTGAACAACATTTCACCATCACCAAACAACACAACATGTACCAAACAAATTCACCCGACACTAACAGAAAACCACTTAAGAAAAAAAAACAACAACAACATTTTAAACAAACACCCACCAGAAATAGGCACCAGAATTCACTCACTATCAAGAACAGTCAGGTCATTCTGAAAGCTAAGAATGCGGCCATCATCATCAATTACAACACTACATAACCAGATTCAACCTTAACCAAATCACCCAAGCATCTGTCAAAACTGTAAGTCTGTAACCAGGTTTCGGAGGATACATCCCACTTCTTTCTCTCCTGATTAAAAAATTCTCAACTAAGAACTACGTGGAACATAACATCCCTGGAAGATCTCTGGAGGAGATCGGTTGCGTCGGCGTGGTACCTGGGTGCGGTGCGCCATCTCCCATGATGGGTTGGTCAGAAGCGATATATATATATATATATATATATATATATATATATATATATATATATATTATATATATATATATTATATACTATAACTATATATATATATTATATATATAATATATATATATATATATATTATATATTATATATATAATATATTTATATATATATATATATATAACTATATATATACTATATATATATATATATATATATATATATATTATAATATATATTATAGCGATATATATATATATATATATATACGGTATATATATAGGAGGGGTTTGAAGGTACACGTTTATTAGAGTAAGGTTATTGTTGTGAGTGAGGACAATCCTCGGTGTGAAGAAGTTATGTTGGATGGTGAACAACTGGAAGAAGTGTCCGAGTTCAGATATTTAGGATATATGATGGATGAAAAGGAAACGGATGATGCAGAGTGTGTAGGGAAGTTGTGAATGGTAGGAAGGTTGGCTAGTGTAATTAAATCCTTGGTGGATGTAAAGGGACTTAAATCTTGAGTGCGCTAGGGTCTTACATGAGTGTATGTTGTTACCTGTTTTAATGTATAGTAGTGAAACTATGGTCTGGAATAAGAGGAATAGATCTAAAGTACAATGTGCTCAGATGGACAATCTTAGGGTCGTTTTAGGTGTGAGAAGAATTGATAAAATGAAGAATGAATGCATTAGGGAGTTGTGTGGTGTGAAGAAAGAAGTAAATGAGAGAATAAATGAAAGTACATTGAGATCATTTGGTCATGTGGATAGGATGGATGATATTTTATTGGTTAAGCGGATATATAGTGGTGAGTGTGTTGGGAATCGACCGGCTGGGAGACCGAAGAAAAAGTGAATTGGGTCAGTAAAGGAATGCCTGAAGGAGAGGAATGTGAGTTTGGCAGAGGTGAGAAGAAAGGTGCATAATAGGAGTGAGTAGCTATGTGTTGTGAGGGGGTATGGTTGTAGCCTAACTGGGCCAAGGTATGAACCCTACATTGACGAGATGCCATATTGAGGGTTCATCGTAGTCCCGTGAAGCCCTAGGGTGCATTTTTCTAACTGCGACGAGTTCTTACTTAAGACTATAAAGGGGGCGGTAAGGCTGGCCTTTCTTTTCTACTTGCGTCATATTCTTCTACTACTTTTTCGTTTCCTGTGCATGTGACTCACCTTACCCCAGTCTGGGGAAAGAAGGTGGGGTGATGATGAAGATGATGACGACGATGATGATGATGATGATGATGATGATGATGATGATGATTATATATATTATATATTATATCATATATATATTATATATAGTTAATAATTTTATTTATAGATACATTTCTTTATAACTATTATTATATATATATATATATATATATATATAAATATATATATATATATATATATATTATTATATGACAAAGTTACTTAACGGCCACACAGAACGGGAGGTCGGATAAAAAAAGTTTTTCGCAGGTAGCCTCTATAATACATTAATAGATGTTCTAGGGGTGAAATGAGGTAAGGTAAGGGGTTAGGTTAGATTAGGTTAGGTTAGGTTAGGTTAGGTTACTTTTAGAGCGTTAGAATTCCTTGTTGATTAACTAATGCTTTTATGCTTTTATGAAGTTGAAAAAAAAATTGTCTACTTTCCTATATATTTTACATTCTCTTCGACATTTTGTATTTCTTATTACTCATAATTAATTTTTTTACACTGCAAATACGCTAGTAACTCTATAACTTTGACATTTAAATTATATTCTTCCAAACAGTTACGGATAGCATGGCATACACTATATCTTTGAAAGACACCCGAAGCTTACACACGTTCTTTCCCATATGATTTATTTTAATTTTCATAAGCGCGCAAAAAACTAGTTCACCACAGAATCCACCAAAAAAAAAAATTACACCTTGAAAACTTCTTCGTTCACCCTTAAAAATGTTTATTTTTATTTAAACTTTCTTTTGATATACAGTAACATTTAACTAATTTACCATAACCTAACCTTAGTAGGTATGTATTATATTACCATATATTATATATTATATTATATATATATATATATAATTATATATATATATATATATATTATATATATATTTATATATATATTATATATATATATATATATATATATGGCCTAGCGTTTAGATTGTCCGTCATTATGTATCTTAAAACCTTTAATGCTACAGTAAGTGAATACATTGCTTGGAATTTCTGGTTCGCAATTTTAGGTGCGGAAAATGTAAAAAAAAAAAAAAAAAGAAAAAAAAAAATTTTTAAAAATAATATCATGTCAAACTAATAGCTACAGCGAAAAAAGGAATACATTTTTGGAATCCTGGTAAAATTTCACATAGATAATGTAAAAAAAAAAAAAAATAAAAAAAAAATATTGTTAATATTTATAGTAATATGATTAGAAGGCCTATTAGGAGACCTTATTGGTTTCTCGTTAAAATAATAGACTTTCTATTAAATTTTTGCTTTATACGGCACACATAGGGGGCCGAGCCGACGGGGAACATAGGGGGGGATGTTTTCATACACCGTAGGGGAGGGGCGGAGGAACCCCGCGACACCAAATACCAAAGAGCGGGGTTCCGGAGCCCTCCGCGGAGGGGGGGAAATAATCTACGCCGTAGTTCCCTCGAAGGCGAGACGCCCGACTTCTGCATCGGGGCGGTATAAAACCCTTGGGTATTTTTAGTAAAAAAAAAAAAGCAAATTTAATAGAAGTCTATTTATTTAACGAGAAACCAATAAAGTCTCTAAATAGGCTTCTAATCATATTACTATAATTATTAACATAATTTTTTTATTTTATTTTTTTTTTTTTTACATTTTCCTATGTGAAATTTTTTACCAGGATTAAAAATAAATTCTTTTGCTGTAGCTATTGTAGTTTTTTGAGATTTTTTTTTTTTTTTTTTTTTTTTTTTTTTTTTTTTTTTTTACATTTTTCGCACTAAATTGGACCAGCATTCAGCAATGTATTCCGTTTTACTGTAGAATTAATAGTTTAGATACATATGACGGACAATCTAAACGCTGACCTAATATAATATATATATATATATATATATATATATATATTATATATATATATATTTATTATATATATATATTATATTATTATATATATATTCTATATATTAATATATTATATATATTATAATTATCTATATATATATATATATATTATATACATATTATATATATATAATTATATTATATATATATTATATATTATATATATATATATATATATATTAATATATATTATATAATATTATAATATTTATATATTATATATATTACTAATATATATATATATATTATAATATATATTATATATATATATATATATATATAATATTTATTATATACATATATATTATATATATATATTAGTATATAATATATATATATATATTATATATATATATATATAATTATATATATATATTATATATTATATATATTATATATATATATATATGATATATATATATTATATAGTATATATATATACTTGATTTCAAACGTGCTTTCATTGTTTTTTATTAAATGGAGGCATCACGTGACTATTACATCATCTTTTAAATATGACGTAATAATCACGTGACTTTTCTCTCTTGGGCTTTTATATTTAAATTGAAATTAATTGATAATAAACGTTGTTATTTGTTTCGTAACATTTTAATTAAACCCTTCGTTCACGCAGATTTTATTTCAATAAAAGCCTTCTACTAGGTTTGAATTAGACCTTTGGGGCAATCATAGGATTCCCAACTCCGAACCGACGATTCGTATTATGGGATTGAGAGGGAGGGGGGGGCAGGCCGGAGCCGGAGCCGGAGTCGGAATCGGGCAGGGTTAAAATGAGCCCAAAAAGGATGAAGATATATATATACTCATTAATCCTGAATTAAGGTTATTCGTCCAACTGATTTTTCAGTACCGCAACGCACCGGTGTCATCCAACCCCATACTGAAGATTCACATCCATCTTACCTTGGAGTAGGATTGATAGACGCACCTGGTGCGGTGCGGTGCGGTGCAGCACCCAATCCCGGTGTTCAGGTGTGATACGGTTTTAAAAATATAGAGGCACCATGTGCACTGAAACATATAGAGGTGCGACGTGATGCGTTTTGCACTCTCTGGTTCGGTGCGGTGCGGTATAATGTGCGGTGCACTCTCTGGTTCTGTGCGGTGCTGTGCGGTGCTGTGAGGAAAATTCCGCTGCTCGGCCAACTCTACCTTAGAGTATATATGTCTAAATATGTATAATTTGTAATGCATAAATATCTATAAATGCATTCTAAACATGACATTCCGATCAACCACTATGCCGTGTGGCGCATCTCTAACCAAAGCTGCGCGGAGTCGGTAATTTTCTTTCCCGACTCTAACTCCGGCTCCGGCTCCGGCTCCAGACAGCTTTTTTTGGGGGGGAGGAGGACTAGCTCCGACCACACTTAAAATCTTGCGGTTTCGCATCCCTGTCTCTAACCACAATGAGAGCCAATCAGACATCCGAATTTCCACAAAAAATAATCGGATTTTATCCGAATACAGCTGAATCAAAAAAATGGGATCAGGTAAGGATAAGGATACCCAAATCGATATGTTGCTAGATTTCAATAATAATTAATTCTGGGCTGCAAGATTTCAATAATAATTAATTATGGGTTGCTAGATTTCAATAATAATTAATATAGACCATTTTCAAAATTTATTACTTATTTTGGATTAGGTAAAGATAAGAATACCCAAATCGATGGGTTGCTAGATTTCAATAATAATTAATTCTGTGTAGCTAGATTTCAATAAAAATTTATTCTGGGTTGCTAGATTTCAATAATAATTAAGCTATGTTTTTAGATTTCAATAATAATTAATTCTGTGTTGCTAGATTCCAATAATAATTAATTATGGGTTGCTAGATTTCAAACAAAAATTAATTATGGGTTGCTAGATTTCAATAATATTTCATTATGGGTTGCTAGATTTCAATAATAATTAATTCTGGGTTGCTAGATTTCAATAATAATTAATTCTGGGTTGCTAGATTTCAATAATAATTAATTAGGATGTTACTTTTTATAGCTTTTATTTGAATATTATTTGAATATTATAAAACTTTTAAAAATTCGATTTAACTTGACATTGGTTGACAAAATTTGACTCTTTGTCTGTTACGTGGATTAGACAGGCTAGCTGCTTCTTATGGTAATTTTTGCGCTGATTTCAAATATGTTTATACAAAATTTGTGTAATAGGCAGGGTTATTTTGCTAGACGAGATTATAAGTTAAATACCTGTAATACATTATTATAGTTTACTACACTTCTTTGCCGCTACCGTGGCTCAAACGAATGTAGAGCGACGGAGGTATAGGCGGAGTCATGGGTTCGGGTCTAGTTTCAGGATCCTAGGTAGAAGTACCTAAGTTCCCTTCTTGAAGAATTTGTACCGCAGTGAGTGTGTTTAATAAAAAAAAAAAAAAAAAAACCTTGTATTAATCTGAATCAAAATGTAGTTTTTAATGATTTTCTTCTGTACTTTCCTTCAGGAACATCTCTTTTTAATGTTTAGCAATGGTCGGCGGGCATAGTTGGATTCCATTTCCCTCGATAAGTGTTTCATTACTGACATTTTTTTTATGAAAACCTTCACTGTGGTCGTCGATGCCCTCGTTCGCTAAGATTTTCTGGAAAGAAGTCTAAGAATGAATCGGATAGTATACGGGCTCTCGTGTGAGGTGGGTTCTGCACGCCGAGCTCATGGCAGGCGGCTGATGGGCAGTTTTTACTGTCTTGCCTGGAGGACCAGCATATGCCCTTTGTTAGTGAGGTCCGTTCTCAGAAACAAAACAAAACAAAAACTAAGAATTAATCAAAGAAATGAA
>JABUQX010092704.1:35000-37500 GCA_015478945.1 Trachelipus rathkii
CTCTCTCTCTCTCTCTCTCTCTCTCTCTCTCCTTTATTTTTTATGTTAATGGGTCACTGTACCGTTTATATTCACTTTAATTAAAAACTTAAGTGGAATATATTGAATAGGGTTTCAATAGAGGTATTGACAGGAGTGACGTACGGAGGGGGGGGGGGAGCTGAATGACTACGGCCCCTACAAGCAAAATCTTGCGTAGACCAGTGATTGACAGAGGTTCAGGTTAGGTTTTTCTTCAGTAACCTGTCGTGATTTTAAGGATAGATCTTTGACTGAATTGTGACAGGGTTTTTTGCCCTTAAGATAATTCGAATAAGACTTCTAGCAAAAAATTCCTATAGGATCCCATACATTCCCATCTTAATTAGGATAGGAATGAATGGGATCCTATAGGATTTTGCTTGGGTTCTATTTTCTAATTTTGGTGTGAGAACCAATGACCTTATTAAAATTGGCCGACTTTTTAGATTCGGAAGAGGTACAGTCATGGAAGTAAGTTCGTTCCCTAGGTAGAGAATACATAGCCTACGTATGTGCACAGGTATAGAATGCAAAAGAGTCATTGGTATAAAAATAGAATATTGATTACAAAAAAAAAAGGGAAATCCTGTAAGAGAAACTCTCGGATTCATTGGGAGCTAAACAGAGGAAGGAAGGAAGGCGAAGGATTCAAGGAGGAATCAGATGTGGTAAGTGCCCCACATGAGGTGGTGTCGAACCCAGAATATGGAAAATAAACAATAAATATACAATAAATCAAAATACTATTAATTATTGAGGATAAAATATAAACTGTGAGACGCCTAAGTATCAAAATTAATATTCTAATGTCACCATAATAAAGAAGAAAAACCTAATTACAAAGTTTTATTAAATTTCTATTGTATAAGCTAGTTACCTACTAGCACGATATATATATATATATATATATATATATATATATATATATATATATATATATATATATATATATTTATATATTTTATATATATATTTCTTATATATATATACGATATATATATATATATATATATATATATATATATATATATATATATATATATATATATATATAGAGTCAACATCGAAAAGAATTGGGCATGTAACTAAAAAACTATAAGATGTATTTAAAAATAAATATCATTTATTAATAAAGTGAAAGCTTCAAAAATGCAAAAATAAAAATAGCAGCTTTTAAATTAAAATTGTTAAATTTGTTGAAAAATTTCCAGTTTTTTGATAAATCAAAGATGCGACTTACTCCCGAGTGAGACGGAAAGATGCCAAATGTGAATTTTTTTTTTTACACTAACGCATACCCTCGGGTAAACAAGAACGATTTGATAGAGGTCGGGGTTTCTCAGCCTACCAGGGGACGACGGGAGAATTCGTCCCCTCTGTCCACTCCGTCGACCAACCCCTAAAGGAGATATAAAAGAAAAATAATATTTTCTCCTTTTGCGTAAATAAAGCGACATTTGGCAACTTTTCTCCCGAGACTGCAGCTTTCAAGGTCTTTTAAGTCAATCAAGATTTACTTTACTAATATTAATAAGTTATTAAACTAAATATTAGAATAAAATAATTTTTTAAGTTTCATCGATGAAATTACTTGCTGAAATCAAAATGTTATTTATTTTCCTGTAAATGTTATAGTTTTCTTTAGTTACATGTCTTTCGGGATGCTGACCATATAACTCTCTTCTTATATATATATATATACCTTATATATATATATATATATATATATACATATATATATATATATATATACTTTATATATATATATATATATATATATATACTTTATATATATATATATATATATATATATATATATATATATATATATACTATATATATATATATCTGAGGCTTTAGAACGGCAGTACAAACCAGGCTCAACTCATCCATGTTTAAAATTACCGGCTCGGCTCCGGCTCGGCTCGGCTCCGGGATTAATGTTTTCAAACCTAAGCCTTCTGCTTGTGCCCAAGTTTAAAATTACCGATACAGTCAGTTTCAAGATGTTATGATCCATCGTGTACCACTGTTCGTATATTCTCTTCTCATTTACGGTAGTAGTTTGAAGGTGTGCTTTGAAGTAGCTGACCACTTTTGGGTCTGAGAGAAAGGAATATTGCATCAATTATGAAACTTGGCAACAAATGTGATTAAGCTGATTACCACTGGGTTTCAAGATCAAACTTGGTTTGCATCTGGGGGGTAGCTGCCCAGGAAGCGAGCGAAATATGGTACGCCCTTTGACGCTTCCAATTCGAGTTTGGTTAGGGTTACAACATTGAGTGTAACACCTGTTCGTATGTATTATTAACGGCTTATTGTATTATTATTACTATTATTAATTATTATTATTATTATTAATATATTCATTATTATTGATTATTATTATTATTTATTTCTTTGTTTATTTTATTTTTATTTTGTTTATTTGTTATTTGTTTATTTATTATTATTATTATTATTATTATTATTATTA
>JABUQX010092705.1:15000-17500 GCA_015478945.1 Trachelipus rathkii
ATAATAATCAGTTGATGGAAGGCGACCTTGTCGAATGGCATCCGGGAGGTACCTAGAACAGCTCCGAAAAGAAGAGGCGGCCATTTTGGCCTCTCTGTCAGCGATTTCGTTGCCAGTTACCCCTACGTGAGAGGGGGGTCCAACATAGTATTTTTTTCATAAGAAAGTGGACCAGCAGAAGAAATTGTTGTACAGCGGATACCATTGTATTTCCTTTAAGCGCCTAGAGGGCGCTGAGCGAATCTGAATAAAAGCACATAAGAGTGGCTTAAGGAATAGAATTCGAGAAAGGGCATTCATTATAGCCGTTAATTATGCCGTAAAAATTGAAGCATGAGGGGGGGGGGATATGGAAGAGGTTGCGGTCAGGAAAGACAACAGATGCACCCACACAATCCTCTGTTTTTTAGCCGTTAATAAATGGTGGAATCAGGGAATGGCCAAGGTATATATCCATCGTCATAAGAGAACGGCATCACCTTTAGCAAATAGATGTTGAGGAAATTAAGGATGTTATAAACTGTTTTCAAATGGCTAGTAAGGAGGATTCTGAGGTATCTCTCGCAGAATCGGTGTTATAGCAGATGGTATTAGGGTTTGAAACCGAAAAGAACTTGTACACATGATGTATTGCTTTCGAAGAGAGAGCGGCATCACATCGGATTAACTTCAAGGCTCACCCGGTGGTCATCTGGTCATATGGTGCTCATCTAGAATGATTCCTAGAAATTTGACTTGCGAAGTTATAGGAATGGGTGAACCATATAAGGATAGGCTCACGAGAGGAAGGTGGCAGGTTCTTCGACTCCTTTTTTTCCTAAATAGTACTGCTGAGGTTTTGGTGGGTGAGAAATGGAAGCCATGGGAATTACCCCATTGTGAAATATTCTCAATATCTAGTTGAAGTTTCCTTTCAATAAATGGCAGTTCTCAACGTTGGGTCATAAGTATTTTCAAGGTCAAAAAAGACACCAAGAACCATCTCACCAGTTCAGAAGGCTTTCCGGATGTCATGATCCAGTTTTACAAGGGATCCGCTGTCAAACGACTTTTCCGGAAACCAAATTGGAAGTTTGAAAAAGCTTGGTGACTCTCCAGAACAGAGAGAAAGCTTCCTGAAACCATTTGTTCCAGTAATTTACAAGTATGATAGGTCAGCGAAATTGGTCTTTGACTGTCCACCGACTTCATATCTTTCCCAGGTTTGGTAATAGGGATTACAAAAGATGTAGTCCAAGTAGATGGAAAAGAGGATGGATGCAGATCCAGCAAGAACGCTGAAGCAGAGGGATGAATATGACGGAGAATTATGTACGAAATTAAGTCTTGGCCAAGGGCACCATCTTTGATGTTCGCAAGTGCAGTTTGATAGTCTGCAAGTGTAAAAAGGTGATATAGGTATGATCTTCCCCTTTCGTTGTTGGAAAGTCTGGCGGTGCAATTTTAATTCTCAAATTTTGAAAGGTTTGAGGATAGCGCAAAGAGTCCGAGTGGCTAGCAAAACTTTAACTTAATGCATCTGTAACAGCTGCAGGAGCAGAGATCGTATCAGTTACATCAGGACCATAATGTAAGGGAGGACTGTGGGTGAAGAGTTGTTCGAGCGGCGAGATATTTTCTGCACAACTTTCCACAGTGAAGAAAGGGGAGTTGTTGAGTTGACAGTCGAAGTATAAGTTCGAAAATATTGTTTACGTGTTTGGCGATTAATTCGAAGAGATCCCGCCGCAGCTACTGTAAAAAATATATATTTGGGGTGATGCGGGTCTTTTTGCATTGCCTGTAGAGTTTTTACTTTTCTCCGGTTCCCGGAGATGTGACGCTAGAGGTTTTGTTAGTGTGCCATTAGGTCGGTGATTTTGGAAAACTGGACAATTTGGGTTAAGATGGAGAACCTCTGGATCCCCTTTCATGTCACCAGAAAGATTTAGAATTCTTGAAGCGTTTGCGGTTGTTTGCGTTGAACGGTTTTCCATTCATCTCTCTTCGAAGTGCAAGAAGCATTAGAGAGAAAGTTTGTCGTCCCAACAGGCTCCATTTGGAAACTATGATCCATTTCATCCGCTAAGGCATAGAATCCTTTAGGGAATGCTGAGGTAGGAAATTCGGAAGATAAGTTATAGGAGGATTCAGAAGAGCTGGAATAATCCTGCAAGCTATCAGGGAGTTGGTTGGTGGGTTGTTCAATAGCTGTGATTGTTTGGTACAATCTATTGAAGTCGCTGCTTTTGTCTCAGGAAAAGACTTTTACTTCTGGGGTCAGTGTATTTGGCTTTAGAAATTCGGATGTTTTGTATTTTAGCGAATAATCTTTAGCTTGGTAATTAATCTTTTCTTCGTGGTTAGGAACATCCCTTTCAGGAAATTGAGTAAAGGTGGGAGACAGATTGGATGATGATTGGATGAGGACATAGATGCAGCCCTCTTAAGTGAGCTTAGCGAACTCATCGGGAGGGCATGGGATAGAGTGTCTTGGCAGGAAATGCCCTCCAAGCTTTGT
>JABUQX010092705.1:20000-25000 GCA_015478945.1 Trachelipus rathkii
AGGAAAAACGTGTCAATAATGTTTATTTCAATCACATTGCTAGACTTAATAGATTGTTGATGACAAAACTTTATTTTTCAATCAAGGAAGAAAGCATTACTTGCTTACTTAGCAGTCTGGCCGAAGTATAGGAATCCAGTGTTACCAAACTATAATCAACAGTCAGTAGAGTGTTATGGAGCAGCTTGTTATAGGGAGAAGTAGGCGGGAAGATGCGAAGTTCACGTAGTAAATAATTATCTATTTTGCGAAGAGAGAAATATTTCTGCTTCGTTTTTGAGTGAAAATCGATTTAGCAATTGTTCATTTCTTTCAAAATGATAAATGAAAAGTCTTGTTTTGAAATGTTTTAAGGTATAGGATGTTTAACGAGAGTCTAGCATCTAGAGTATAGATTCTTGACTGTTAATAATGTAATACATCATTTGGGTTTTATAGAGGTATCTCGACTTCGTTGATATGTAAGTTTGAGTGTTAATGTTGAACTATTAATGCTTAGAATATTTATATACTTTGAAATCGTTACATGATGTAGATAATTGTTAAAAAATAAATTAACTGAAATGGTCACATGAGGAATTTGTGATCAGCACAGTACACTTAAATTTGTGACTGTCAGTATTTTCAATATATCTTGATTAGAATCTTAAAGTTCTAGTGTTTAATGAACTTCTATTTAATTCCAATTTCTTCTAGGACCTTTATGTATATTAATTTAAACCTAACTCTCACTTATTAAATTTCGATATGCGACGAAGTGAAATAATAAACAATTAATCGATAAATTATCTTATTAGGCATTGACAGTCCCTACATAGACACGAGATATGAGTTGAAATCGAATATTTACATTATTCATAAAGATTAATTTACGATGAGTTTGGCATGAACAGATTTGAATTTATTTGATTAATATTACTGTTAAAAGAGTTAATTTGTGAAAGGATTCGGAAGTTTACTTATGTAAATGAGTATTTGAGTGCGTTATAAAACTGTATAAGAAATAAGTTTTGTAAAATTTAAACGATTACTTTCTTCTACAATTTGCCTAGATTTGTAGGCTTGAATTATATAATGTCGAAAATAAATGCTTTATTAGAGGAAGTATCATTTATATTCTGATTTGTACGCTTATTTGTAATATTTACATGCAAATAAATGTTAAAAAAAGAGACTTTCCATGTTCCTGAATTACCAATAAACAATATGGTAGTTCAATGTGGAAAGGATAGAAATTACTGGAATGAATGTGACTGTTGGCTTAGGATATGGACGGTATGACTGCTGTGATATTATGTTTAAGAGTGTGGGTAACAGGTAGTTTTTAAAATGATAATATTTTTTTATGAATTCAAACGAGGTGCTTTATATGCTATTAGATTTCATACTTCTCTTCCTGAAATGGAGAATTTTAACTGGAAACACACTGCGCTTTCATCTCACAATAATGGCAAGAAGCTGTTTTTCTACCAAAGTTTAACGCACAGATTCACCGGAAATTGATGAATGGAATTTCCGAATTAAATTGCTCTGCAGCTATGAAGTGCTTTGAAACTCACTGGAATGTTGACAGATCGTTGTAGAATATAACGCCACAGACGAATATTTGTGCCGAATGAGGGGTGAAATTAATGGAAAAACTGTACCAGAAAATGCAAAAAAAAAGATAAATATTTGAATCCTAAGGTTATTGCAACTAAATACATTATTGATTGTGATGAACTGTATTAAGTTGTAGAAATGTTTCGATCTGTCATTGGTAGGAATTCATTTTTTATGAATTGAACGAAATAATTGTCTCATGCTTTCGTCATTATTGTCAAAATTAAAAGTTCTTTGTATTTCTGAATACAGGCCTAAAAAAGAAGTTCTTTTTGGTTCATTAACTCTAATATATATACGTATATCTATATCATTAAGATTATATATAATAATATATATATATATAATATTTATATATATTATTATAATATAGTGATAGTATATTATATATATATATGAATAAGGACATATATTATATATAATATTTATATATTTATTATATATATTACGTTAATATTATTTATATATATATATAATATATAGTATATATAAAGTTATATATATATATATATAGTAGTTATATATATATATATTATATATATTATATATATATATATATATATATATATAGATAATAATAATATATAATATATATACTCATAATATTAATATTTAGAATTATTTACATAATATATATTATATTACTATAATAATATATATTAAATAATATATAATATATATAGTATAATAAAAAATAAATATAACTATATATATATATAATAGATAAAATTCCTACCAATAATTACTTTAAGGTGGCTTTCAAGGGGAGGTTTGAGCACATGTTTGTGGACATAGACCTGGACCTGCTGATGACCACAGCCCTCCGCCCTCATTTCAAACTTCCAGTCGATTGAGTGTCCTGAATGAGGACATATGAAGGAGATCATCAGAGAAAGAGGGTTTATCAGATGAAGAGTGGCTGTAAACGTGACTCGCTGAATCAGCAGACACGATGGTGCGTTAATAAGCCAAGAGCAGGAGCAGGTGGTAAAAACGACGCACTCGTTTCATTACATGAAGGCGAAATTACATTACCAGCCTCGTGGCTATCGATCACCATGAGGAGGAGAAATTAGAAAAGAAAAGCTATTTTGAGCATTTCCGAGGAACAAGCTGAAGGTGAACACGGGACGCACCCAGCCAACGTCTGTATACTATTCGCCTCAGCAGCATACAGAGAAGTCTGTTGGAGCCTCTTGTAATCAGTAAGCAATACCCTGTTCCCCCCTTACACAGCGGTTGTGGGAGAAATTGTTGCAGTTTGGGCTCTAATGTTGCTCAGGCCATATGAAGTCATCCCCTGACATAGATGAGAATTTGTGAGAAGCTGTGTTTCTCTGTAATTGAAAAATATGCACCTCTTTGAATTTGAAGTGCCTGTGCCAGATGGAGTAAAAGGAGAGGAGGAGAGGAGAAAAAAACAGCAATGACTAACTAGTAAGTACAATTAGGTTAGGTTATAATAAGTATATATATATGTATATATTATAGTTATATATATCACTATATATATATATATATAAGTATATATTTAGTATATATAAATAATATATAATATCGTATATATATATTATTATATTATATATATATATATATAATACCTAACATAATTGTCGTTACTAATTAGTCAATGTTTTTGTCCTATTCTCCTCCTCCTCCTTCTCCACCCTTTGGCACAGCCAAGAAGCACGATTCTCTGGAAGAGCTCTGGGAGAACGAGTTTTGGGGCCTAATGGAAGAAGATGCTAAGTTTACTGAAGGACGAAAATCCACCTGTGAGTGTTTAACTCGAAGACTGGCGTCGGAGACCATTGCCCCCCCCCGAAAATGGTTCTCTAGAGTTTTCTAGGGTTAAAGAGATTTCCGGACCAGAAGAAGATGCTGATCAACTGACAAAGGCGAAACCCTTTCTCTGGGAGTTGTGTCTATGATTAATTATATTATATTATTATTTATATTATATATATTTTATATATATTATTTATTTTGTATTATGTTCTTTAGTAATTAAATTAAATTAGTATATTTTATAAATATATATTATATATAGTATTATTAATATATATATATATATATATATTATATATATTTATATATATACTATTAATATAATTATATATATATAATGATATTAGTATATATATAGTATATATATTATATTTATATATAAATATTATATTTTATATATATATATATATTATATAATATAGTATATATATATATATATATAATAATAATTTATATATATATATATATATAATTATAATATTAGTATATTTAAATACTATATATATATATAATATATATTATTAATAAATTATTTTAATATTTAATTGTAAAAAAAAAAGATAAATAATAAAGTTATATTTATTAAAAATTAAAAAAGGGAAAAAAAAAAGATTTGGGGGTTTTTTGGGGGGGGGGGGGGATAATAAAAAGGAGGAAAAAAGGAATATTAAAAGCTGCATACGTAAGAGGGGAAAAAAAGAGATAACTGAACCAGTTTGGAAGGAGGATGACTGGGAACTTACAAGGCAATAGGAAATGTATTCTCTCTTCTGGAAGGAAAGCGCGAAAAGGTTAAAGTAATGAAAAATATATAGAGGAATCATGCTCTCAAGTAGATAAATGAATACTAGGGATGGTGCGTTTTTTCGATTAGCTAGATATAAAACGGATGTGTAAGGGGAAGTGTCGAGAACACTTCGAAAATCTGTATAACAATGGGTGTAGTAATGAAGAGGTGATAGTGAATGTATTTGGGTTTGATTTTGGGGGCAGGAGGGAAGGGAAATTTTTCTGATTTCTGATGGTCATTAAGGTCAAGGGAAGCCATGATTAAGGGGTATGAAGTGAGACTATTGTATGAAGAATGGTAAAATTATAGCAGGTTATATATAGATTGAAATTGCTAGGTGAAATGAGCAAGAACGGAGTTAGAGATTAGTTTGGTGATATGAATGTAGGATTTATGGAATAGCACCAGCATTATCTAAAATGGTATAACACAAAGGGTTATATAGAATAGTTTTCATGGATGGTAGGAGAGCAGTAATAGTACCCTTATAATAAGGGTAAGGGAGATAAGGGTATTTTATGTAGGACTTATTGGGGGGTTTATTGGAGTGGTTGTAGGTAGATGAATATACTGTCTGGTCTTTTGTCTGAAAAATTGTGACGTCAAGTGACTGAACGTACTGTTATTAGTAGTAAAGAACAGAAGGTGCGTTAGAATTGTAGAGGATTGTATGGATCAAATATTTACATTAAAAACAAATGATGAAAATGAGGGTAAGAAGATAGAATCAAATTGTATTTAGGTTTTATGGATGTGCCAACAGGCGTATGACGGTTACGATTTAATAGGGAGGCTTTCTATGGCAGGTTTTAGTTGTATA
>JABUQX010092705.1:30000-36081 GCA_015478945.1 Trachelipus rathkii
AGCTGATAAAGAGATCTATTTCAAATAATATTCTCTTCGTGCTTTAAAATTTAAAAGACTAAGTTTATTTTACAAGTTTTGAAAATTGCATTAATATGCAACACCACACCACTATGAAAATTATATAGAGAATTTTTCTGCATGAATCACCACCGAAAAAATTAAATGAAATGGTAAATTAGTATTTTCATATATTTTCTTACCTAATTCAAACTAATTACATATAGAAAATTTAAATATTTACAATTAAAGTAAATTAAGGAGGCCAATGAATAGGAGTGGTTTGACTTCTGTTCTAAAACTTGAATTGCACTCAAAATTTTTAAAAGAAGAACAACAAAGCAAGCAGGAAGTAAGTGCAGCTTAATTAGTATATCTTGGTCATAAAATAAATTAACAAAGATCTGAGAAGAGTTTCCCCAACTTTATAAGGGCTATGTCAGAGGAGAACTAGTAAAATATGGGATTTACAGTACTTATCAAATTACTACTTATATGTATTCTTTCTATAGTTTTAATAACTAGCTACCTCGTAGGTAATCTTTCCGTATTTATAACCGCTTGTGCAATTCTTTTTGGCTGTTTACAGATTAGCGCAAGATTTTTCCAACTCGTTTTAGTACTATTTCTCTTGAGTTACGTTGAACCTTTAATCGTTATCATTGTTATCACAGTCGCCATAAAATTAGCTTTATGGCACGTTCGAAAGTGTACAATCATCTTCATTTTATCATTAGCCTTATTAGGATACCTTCATGTAACAAGTGATTATTTCTGAATGATGTAAAAGAATATCTGTACCCAAATTGTCTTAAAGCTGGGATAAATATGGTTTACCAAACCTATATACTTATTAAAAAAAGACCAAAATGGTCATTATGGTCTCGCATTTAACTACACATATGAGAGGTGCAATATTAGTACTTAATACTAGATATTGAAAAGAAAAAAGGGTTGACCTAAAGTCCGCGCACGAAGCAGTCTTAATTTTTGTAGAAAAGGAGATTCTAGATGTAAGTTTGGGTCCTGGTATGCTAACGTATTATATAATAAAATTTGAGAAATTGTTTTAGTACTTTTGTTAGCAAGTAAATCAAAGTATTTATGGTTGTGATCTCTACGTGAAACATGTAATATTAATATAGAGTTCATAAAGGCTTTAATCCGCGCCGCACTGTAACTTAAAACAACCGCTTCTTTCTTAAATTAAAAAAATTAATACTGTACTAACAAAATAAAATGTTAGCTTGCGATGTCATTTAAGATTTTATAGGCAATTGAGTACTTTATGAATTTTCAGTTGTTTTCTATATATATATTATAATTAATATATACACTAGTATATAATATATATATATATATATATATATATAATATACTGAATAATATATGAAATATATAATATATAATAATCATATATATATTTATACATATTATTTATTTACTTTTTTATTTCTTCATATTATTTATTTATAATATTAATTTTATTTATTTATTTTATATATATAGTTTATTTATTTCTTTATTTATTTAGTTTGATTAATTTATTTCTATATTTATTTTATATATATACATATTTTTATATCTATAAGTATAATATAATATATATTATTAAGTATATTATAATATATATATACTATTAGTATATAATATATATATATATATATATATATATTATAATGCTATTTCTTTCAATGCGTATGATTATACATATATATATATTATATATATTATTATATTTATATATATACTATATATATAGATATATATAGGTATTATATATAGTATAGTTATATATATAACTACGTATAGTATATATTATATATATACATACATATAGTTGTATATATTATTGTATATATAGAGTTTTTATATTTAAATGTATAATTCCTATTTGATATAATTTATATTTATATTTATAATTCTTATAAATTTATATTTACAATAGAAAAAAGAAGGAAAAGTATCCAAGTGTTTAGGATTAGAATCTATATATTAACTTTATTTATTAATTATATATATATATATATATATACACGTTTGTGTACATATATTTAGTATATATCTATTTTGATTTAGGAAATATATAAAGATAAATCTAGAAATATTATATATATATATATACTTATATATATAAATATGATATAATAATTTATAGAAATAAATATTTCCGTACATAGCAATATATATATATGATAGTATATATAAATGTATTAATACTTTTGAGTCTTTGCATTAATTATTATATAATGAATATATATTTAAATATATTAATATATATAATAATAATATAAATAATATTATAATATATATATAAATTAAAAATTCAAGAGGCAGAGGTGGGCACCCGCAACATTTTTTTTTAGTCGCGCAATTCGCAATTTACGCTATTTTTTGTGGGGGCATTAAACCGCAAGTTTCGCAATTCACGGACAACTTTTTATTCTGGAGCTCTCGCCATGTCCCCGGTGGTCCGCTATCGCTATTTCCCACTATTCCAGCTTTTCTAATTCCCCAGTCCGCTGTCGAATGCCGCAATTGCCCCTCGGCAACTTATTTTGGTCCATTTCATTTTCACAACCTTTACCTCTCGCCAGTCAGCCTATCTCAAATTAGTAATTCTATCCGGGCTAAAATTTATTTTTTCACTAGTGAAGTCTACCCAGTCCGCGCTTAACTCTTTATGGCGGTTAAAACATACATTTCCGATAAAAATTACTTACAATTTATTATATCTTATTTAATTTTTTATCATTTAATGTTATTTTTTATAATATTAACATTAATCAAGCTTTTAATACAAATGACTTGCTTTAATAAACTATTATATATATATTATATTTATATTATATATTATAATATATTATATTATATATATAATATATATCGTATTATACGTATTATACGTAGGTGTACTGAGGGACTTCCGTATAATTATATATATAGTATACGTATGGTGTTTATCGGTGTATATAACTATAATCGGTATTATATAGTATATATATATAATATATATATATCATATAACTATATTATTCTATTATCATCTTCCTTCTTTCCCCCAAGACTGGGAGTCAGGTGCGCTACAAGCATCGGAAAAGATAAAGTAGTAAAGAATGAACATGACCAAAGGAAGAAAAGAAAGTACAGCCTTACCGCCTCCGTGCCCTTTTATACGCTATTAGTGAGAACTCGTCACGCAGTCAGAATTTAATTCACCCTAGAGCATCTCACGGAACGGCGAAATCCATCTCGTCAATGTGGGGGTTCATCCTTTGGGGCACGCAGGTGGGCCCCACAACCTTAGCCTTTACAAAACGTCATTCCTCACTCATTATGCACTCTTTCTTTTGGCTCACTCGACAACTTCATTTTTCTCTCCTTCCAGGCATTCCTTTTAAAAACAGGGAGTCAGTCAACTTTTTTCTTGTTCGTCTGCTCCAGCCCGGTGGGATTCACAACACACCCTACAACACACACACAACCACACACACACACCACACACAGCACACATTCACACACACACATTCACACCACACCACACACAACAGCACACACACACACAACACCACACACACACACACACACACACCCACACAACCACACACACACATCACACACCAACATCACTACACACATGAGACACCACACCACTGATACATCTTAACCAACGCGACTGTCATCCATCCTTTCCTATGACCAAAAACCAATCTCAACGTACTTTCATTTATTCTCTCACTTTTTCCTTTCTTCACACCACACAACTCTCTAATGTTAATCTCCTCATTTTACTCACTTCTTCTTGCGCACCTTCTTAGAAGCGCCTTAAGATTGTGTCCATCAACATATTTACCTTAGATCACACTCTTATTCCAGACATGAGTCTTACTATGATTAATACTGGTAAAAAATACCCTCACAATGTAAATTAGAATCTAAAGTGCAACTCAAGACCTTCGTCCCCTTCAACGAATTTCATTGCAAAAAGGATTCGAGTCCCACTCTTCCTGTTTCAGCAACTTTCCCTACTTACAAAGCCATCTGCACAATCTGTATTCCCTTATTCATCCAACATAGAAACGATATCCTAAATAATTATAAAATCAAACGCACTTTGTTCCACGTTGCTGCACGTCTCTAACGTAACTTTCTACACCGTAGGACTGTCTCACCACAACGCATAACCGTCCTCTCTTAAATTCTAGCCCACTAACATCCTTCACTCCAGCATTCCAACCAAATCTCTCTAACCGAAATCATCATCAATATCGCTCTCTCAAATTAGATTCACACTCATGCAAATAAATTTACATCCGCATGTAATAGGCTAGGGTTCACTCTCTTCCATTCTCCAGTATTCTAACACCTCCATCCCCTGCCACGCCAACCTCTAATTCTTTCATAACCCCATCCATCTGCAAATTGAATAAACGAAGGAGCCATAACACATCCTTGCCCCACTCCGCTATTAAGATACTAAACGCAATCACTTTATTCTTGTACACGCTTCGCTACTCGTCATACATACTTTTGATTCCATTGCAGAAGCCTACCACCATTTCCTACTACACTTAAAACCTGCCATAGAGCTTCCCTATTATCCTATCAATACGCCTGTTGCAAATCCCATAAAAAAACCTAAATTCAATTTATTCTTCTTCTCTCTTTTCTAAATTGATCAATTTGTTTTTTTTAAAGGGTGAGTAAATATTTGTATGCCACAACACCACATAAGGCCTCTTAGTAGCATAGGGCTTTTCCTTAAACGCACCTTTGCTCTCTTTTATCCAATCGTCCTTCAGTCACTTGAAAGCAGGCATTTTCGACCACAAATACCAGCAATGATAGTCATTCCCTACAACACTCAATACACTAATTCCCGCTATAATTCCTACAGTTACCCTTTTATCTCCCTTACCCTTATATTAAAAGGGTATATTAGTGCTCTACTTCATCCCTCAGAAACTAATATTCCCTCCCATATACGTACTTTGCTTGCACAACACTTACCAAGATGCCATTTCAAATTCACCATTCACTCCGTTCTATAGCTCATTCACAGCAATTTCATCTATATCTGCAGATTTTACATTCTTCCAACTGTCTCACTCTAATCCCCATTACCTCCTGCGGTTATTAATGACCTTGATCCCAAAATAATATCATTCCTATCCTGCATCCGATCAAATCCCACAATTCTCACATTCACTGTCACCCAAAGAATTTATAAATCTAGTCATTACTATTCCAATGTTATCAGAAGTTTTTTTCGAAGCTGTTTCCGTACCTCGCACACTCCTCACATCGTTCAATACAGTTTAACGGAAAAGCGACCATCCCATTTCATTATTCTAAGCAGGCACCCAGGTATTTTCATTTCTTCCCTTTCACATTCACTTCCAGAAGAGCTTCCTATTAACTTGTAAGTCCATATCATCTCCTTCCAAACTGTTCAGTTATCTCTTTTTTTCCCCTCTTACGTATGCAGCTCTTTTATATTTCTTTTTTCCTCCTTTTATTATTCCAAACATCTTCTTTTGAAACTTCTTCATTATATATAGGTTATAGCTTATATATTGTATAGTATAATATTAGTTATGTATATATATTATAGTATATATATATATCTATATAATATTATAGTATATATATTATTAGTATATATTTATAGTTAATATATAATATATTATAAATAAGTTATATATATTATAATAGTATTATATATATATTACTTAATATATAAATAATAGAGTATATACTATAGTATAATATATTAATAGTAATGTATAATAGTATATATTAATATATATATTATATATATAATATATTATAGTATATAGTAATAGTATATAGATTATATATATAGTATATATATATATTAATATATATATAATATATATATATATAATATATAATATATATATATAGTTAGGTAGTAGATTATGCTAAGAACAACTCCCAGGAAGGGTTTTCGCCCTTTCAGTTGATCCAGCATCTTTTCTTCTGGTCCGATAACTCTTACACGCCTAGAACTCTAGAGAAGCCATTATCTCGGGGCATGGGTCGGCCGACGTTGATGCC
>JABUQX010092706.1:7500-12500 GCA_015478945.1 Trachelipus rathkii
ATGTGGTAAACGCATTTGTGTGACGGATTTGCATTGTATTTAGGCGGTCTGAATGTGTTTTTTAGCGTGACATTGTTGTATGGGATTAAATAATCTGGATATAGGAGAGATTATCCAGATTATTTCATAACGAAAGCACTTACAAAAGCCAAAAAAAGGTTTTACAGCACAAACCCCCCCAAGATAGACACCCTCCTCCTTCCTACCTGTTCCCAACATACCCCTATATGAAATAAAGCCTTGCATCCCAAAAAACGTCACTCTAATCCCATCCAACAATGTCACGCTAAAAAACACATTCAGACCGCCTAATAGTACCCTTATATAAGGGTAAGGGAGATAAAAGGAACTGTAGAAATTATATGGGAATTAGTTTATTGAGTGTTGTAGGGAAGAAAATTGGCTGGGTATTTTGTGTCGAAAAAGAGTGCATCGAGTAGTGACTAAAGGACGATTGGTGAAGAACAAGGGGCGTAAGGAGTGGTAGAGAATGTGGATCAAAATTTTAGATTGAAGCAAATGATGGAGAAAAAATGAGGAGAAGAAGAATAAATGCATTTAGGTTTTATGGATTTGCAACAGGCGTATGATAGGGTTAATAGGGAAGCTCTTATGGCAGGGTTAGTGATATATGGTGTTGTGGTAGGCTTCGAATGGAATCAAAAGATGTATGACGATAGTGAAGAGTGTGTAAGAATAAATGGTGCAAAAGTGATTGGTTTAGTATTATAGCGGAGTGAGGCAGGGATGTGTTATTTCTTCTTGGTTATTCAATTTGTATATGAAAAGGGTTATTGAAGAATTAGGTGGGGGTGGCAGGGAAATGTGTTAGAATGATGGAGAATTTGGAGATGAGTGGAGGGTGCGCTACCTATTATATGACGGATGATTAGTTTTGTGTGGCGAATCTGAAGGAGTGTTTGAGAGGATTGGTGAGAGATTTGGCATGGTGTGTAAAAGGAGGGGTTTGAAAGTAAACGTAGATAGAGTAAGGTTATGGTTGTGCAAGTGAGGACAGTCCTCAGTGTGAGTTATGTTAGATGGTGAGCAGATGAACAAGTGGTCTCAGTGTTAAAATATTTAGGCATGTTGATGAGAAAGTAACGAATGATGCATGAAGTGGTAGTAGCGAAAGTTGGTGAAATGGCAGAAAGCGTGGCTGGTGCAATTAAATCGTTAGTGAATGTAAAGGGACTAAGCCTGAGTGCGCGTAGAGTCTTACATGAGGGTATGTTGTACCTGTGTTATTGCCATAGTAGTGAGACTAGATCTGGAATAAGAAATATAGATTTAAAGTTCAATGTGTTCAGATGAACAATCTTAGCTGTGAGAAGAATTGATAAAATGAGGAATTAACGTATTAAGAAGCTGTGAGCTGTGTGGTGTGAAGAAAGGGGTAAAAGATGAAATAAAGAAGTATGTTAGATTATTTTGCTCATGTGAAAGATGGGATGATAGTTCAGTGGATTAAGCGATGTTGTGGCGAGTGTGTTGGGAATCGACCGGCTGGGAGACCGAAGAAAAAGTGGATTGAGTCAGTAAACGAATGTCTGAAGGAGAGAAATGTGAGTTTGGCAGAGGCGAGAATAAAGGTGCATAATTAAAGAAGATAAATATAAAACTGCTTATAAAATACTTTGTGATTACTTTAATCATGTATCAAATAAAGAAAACTGTCCCATTTCATTATTTGAATTTCGAACTTTGAATTCGTTATTAATATTTGATATTAGTCGTCAATCTGAAAAGTTTAAAAACTCGGTTACAGATATTAAAATCAAAGCTAATTTTAAAGATAATATCCCAAAACAAAATTATGTTTATGCTTTAGTATTATCCGACCAGCTGATGGAAATAAAATGAATCAGCTATATTAATATTTTTCCTTTAAAATAAATGAAATATTATTGCATGTACCGTAGAATGATAACAAATAATGAAAATGTTCGAAAAGTTGCAACATTTCAAATTCTTCCTTTAGAGGTGTTTGTGTGACATGAGAGAGTTTCTCTAAGTGAGTCTTCTATTTCTTCTGATTAATCGAGTATCTCAACAAGGCGGGTTTATATATAATTTCGTTTGAACATGTTAAAATTTTGCTCACGCAAATTTTAACATAAGTTCGAACATAAATACAAAATTAAATTTTTTTTTGCGAATAGTTATAATTAAGAGTACTACATTACTTCCCACACTAAATACGGGGTGAGAAAGTATGTTATAATATGTAAAAGATAACCATCATTCAAATGCATTTATATTTGGGTGCATTCGAGAAGACACGCAAGCACACAAAACATTTCAATGACTAAAAATAATAAAAATATATAATGACAAAGATATTCGAATATATACATATCTGTTTATGTTTTAGGAATAAGCACACATACAAACATTTGAATGCAAACATATTATACATGAAATGCAAAGTATATTCAAGTATAAGCATATCTGGTTACATCCGAAGATCTAAACATACATACAAATATTTGAGTACATAAAAAATACAAGAATACTATACATAAAATGAAAGGTACATTAAATATAAGCATATTTGGTTATATCCGTTAGATATAAACATACATACAAATATTTGAATACATAAAAATACAAAATGTTACAAATAATAACGTATATTAAAAAATATTTACTTAGTTGTTTGGAGAATGTTACTTGACGTCCTGAGTTTCTAGGTAAAGGAGGTTCTTCTACTGTTGGCACTAATTGTGCAGGAACTTCGGATGATATTGAAGGAGAACCTTGTGGCCAAACATCGGAAGATGATGATGAGCAACTTGTTGACAAATATCTTGAGTTTATTGGCAGGAGCTATATGGGCAGGTTTCAAATCGATTCGAATGGAAACCATATCAGTTCTTCCCGTGGGCTCTCTAAAAAACTGGAAAACATCGCATCGAACCGTTGAAAGCCACATGGGAAAGATGAGGATAATGAGCCTCTAAAGCTTTCTTGATGTGTTCGACGCTTACCTATACATGTGTGTCTGTTTTTAAAGCTTCAGGGATTAAAGAAACATCGCGTGACTTATGCAAAAGTGGAGATTGCCTGAAATCGAGTTCTTTCATTCTGGCGATGAATTTTTTCATAAATACTTCAAAATCTTGAAGGGTTGGAAGGAAAGAGGTTTGCGTGTAATAAAGGTGTTTTTTCTATCACAGCTTGAAAAGGTGAGTAACCTGAATCATTAGGTATACATCGAATGCTAAAAAGGATGATAGGCAAGGAGAGTAACCAATCTGTTTTTCTAGCCATGATTGCAGTTTTCAAAGAACGGTGGAATCTTTCAATTTTTCCGTTTGCTTGGGCGTGATATGATGACGTTCTAAGTCGATGAAAACCAATCAAGGAAGATAGTTCAGTAAAGAATTCACTTTCAAACTGAGGTCCGCGATCCGTGATGATATATAAAGGCACGCCGAATCTAGAGATCCATAGTAAGAAAGCGTAAGAGACAGATTTTGCAGTGGTGTTCTGAAGAGGAAAGGCTTCCATCCATCTTGTGTTTCTATCAATACAAGTGAGAAGATATCGAAATGTTGCTGAAGATTCTTGAATAGCGGTGGTTGGAGGTAAAGGTCCGACAATGTCAATGTGTACGGTTTCAAAGCGCTGGGAAGGAATTTCTAATGGGATAATAGGTTGCTTTGTATGGCGATGAATCTTGGAACTTTGACACTGATGCCAAGATTGGGTCCATATGCGATTATCTTTATCCATATTGGACCAGAAATAGCTCGTCTTCACTAAACGAAGAGAATCTTTGACACCTGGATGAGACATGCCATGGAGATCTTGAAAAATTTTGTTCATGATTTTGCTTAGAAGAAATGGAAGAGGCATGAGGAACAGTAGTAGTTTCGCGATCAAAATTGAAAAATTGGTCATAAAAGCGGAAAAAGCATAAGTCTGCTTGGTAAGTTTGTAATTCTTCATTAGTGGCTTGTGATCGAAATATAGCAGGAAGATCAGCTGGATCAATGGAAGTAGACGATATTGAAAGTGATAAAGCATCAGCTACAACGTTATCTGATCCTTTAATATATATATATATATATATATATATATATATATATATATATTATATATATATATATATATTATATATATTATAATATATTTATATATATATAATATTATATGATCATATATATATATAGCTGAAGAGACGTATTCCAAAATGATAGAAAGATGTCTTTGCTGGCGATCGCTCTTTGCTGGATTTCTGCTATAAAAAGCGGAGACAAGGGGTTTATGATCTGTACACAAGACGACATATCTACCTTCTAAAAAGTGTTTAAAATGAAGTACAGCAAAATATGCTGCTAACAGTTCTCTGTAGAAGTGGAATATCTTCTTTGCTTTGTAGTTAATTTCCCCTGGTGTAAAAGATTCAATAGGAATTGATTCACCATCAATCATCGATGTAGTGCAGCTCCGATAGCGGATCTTGAAAAGCGTCAGGACCAGTTGGAGAGATGACATGCTGAAATGAGAAGAATTGAGAGCTGCTGCGGTCAGCTATGCAGTTTAATTTCCTGAAATGCTTTAGAGGCTTCCGAGAAAACAAGAAAGAGGAAGTAGATTTGTTAGGACAAAGTTTGGCCAATTCCGAAAGCGATAAAACTAAATTAGTAAAAATTACGAATTAAAGGACGATAATATCCCACCATATCAAGAAAACGACGAAGACTAGAATAGTCAGTTGGCAAAGGATAGGCGGAAATTTCAGACTTCTTAGAATCAGGTGTACTAAGATCATTGGAAGAAATATGGTAACCTAAAAAGTCTAGAGATGATTGCATAAATAAACATTTAGGAACAGAAATACGAAGGTGGTTATCATGTAATATTTGAAATATTTGACGCAAATGTTCTTTGTGTTGTTCTTGGTTCTCTGAGAAAATTAATAAGTCATCCAGATACACAAAAACAAAAGGAATAAATATCTCGAAATATTGAATCCATAAAGCGTTGGAAAG
>JABUQX010092706.1:17500-41249 GCA_015478945.1 Trachelipus rathkii
TAATTCTGCCACTCATCTCACTTCTTAGAAGCATCTAGTGGAGTAGATGACAATGTCACTCCGGCTTTTTGTTTAAAACGTATGCCACCAAGGAAGTGTCCAATGAAATATAATACTATATTGACTCGTGCCCTAGTAAGTAGATCGCCATGTATCATATATATAATTTGGTTTGTGCGAGGAATCACGTGAGTGCTTTTGAGAGAAGACTAAGTTTCTTTGGATCGAATCTCTCATTTACTCTGTTTGTAGGAGTATGAGCTTTCTATTTTGGTGAAGCATCAGACATCGTGTACTAAATGGCTACTCTCTTATATCTCTCGATATTTCGGTCGTGTGCTAATACACACTCGACATGAAAAGATAACAGAGCAGTAATATACTCATTATATCTTTTCTTTAGAATCTAAGTCACTTTCTTTCTTTTTGTGTATAAATCATTATTGTGTGAGTGTGAGTGATAGCGTATGGTATAAATTGGGTCGAGATAGGTGTCAAGAGGGACTTACTCAAATATTAGCTATTTTAGCAATACACATATATATATACTGCTTAGCCTAATAAAATATAATTTATATAAATAATGGGTAGTTGTGGAGAATTTAAATATATAAAACTTCTTATCCATATTTTTTTTTTGTAATAAGTAGTAGGTGGTATCAGATCAGAATACTGTGAATTATTCATCATAGTTTCAAAAATCAAAGTGATTTTAATTACTTTTCATCTACCAAATTTCAATTCTCCAATGTTTCATATATCGCTGAGAGGCGCATTTATCGCACCGGTAGCTTGCTGTTATTAAATTTATTATTTATAACATGTAACTATTTATATATATAGTATATATATATATACCTGTATCGTATATATATATTTGTATTATACTACTATATATAATATTTATATATTATATATATACTATTATATATATATATATCATTATATATATAATATTATATATTATATACGGTTTATTATATATATATATATATATATATATATATATATATATAATATATACTGCATATTATATATTATGACTATTACTACTAATATAGTATAGTCTGATAATTATATCAATTAGGCAACTAATTATATATATGATATATATACTTATTTAATATAATATATATCAATATAATATATATATATTATATATCAAGTAGTTTTATATCCTATCTTTATAATAATATATGTATGTATATATATATATATATATATATCTCATATTGCTAATTATATATATAGTAATATATTTATACAGAAATCGATTAAAAATATGGTTTAAATTAATATAATTTATATAGTGCTTATAAAATCATATAGATTATATATATATATATATATATAGTTAAACAATTAAAATATTTAAAATATTCTAATAATATAATAATCATTTTTTATGTATTATTATTACTAGTGATATATTATACTGTTTCTCTATATATACTATATATATATATATATATATATATATATATATATATATAATATATATACATATATAATATAAAAAGTTGATTATAAACTGTCCTTTTCACTGATAATATATATATATATGATAAATATAGATTGAGTTTATAGTATATATATATATTATACTTAAATATTACATATTAGTGATATTAGTCGTGGATATAAAGAAACAGCATTTTACCATGAACATATATATACTAGCCATATATAAAATTCTAAAAAAATGTATATACGCCTCAGAAATGTCATCGTGGGGATTGAATACCTTCAACCTTTATACAAGAATGGTAAGACAGAGTCGTTTTAAAAAAGGAGAGCAGCAATCCTATTGTTAGCCTAACATGGTAAGAAACCCACACTGTTCGTATGAAAGGCAAACAAGTGCATTAGTATCACTTATATATAAATGTATAATACGATATAGGAATGAGTTAAAATTAACTATTCTATAGCTATATTATCTTTATATGGTTTTCGTACGTAAGATAAACGTTCCTTATAAGTATTTTTTTTTCCCTGATGTTTATCTATTTTATTATAATATATATATATATATATATATATAACTTCACGCGTATATATTATTTAGTATTCTCCCTAATACATATAATATATATATTCTGCATAATATCTGAGTACTTAATTCATAATAATTATAATCTATAATAATATATAATTCTTTTATATATACCTAAAATTTTATCAACTTAGAATTAAAAAATAGAAAATATGTTTATATAATATTTATTATATATATATATATCTATTAATTTACTTTATATATATATATATTATAATTTAGTTATATAATTATATATATATAAATATATAATGTCTAGTATGGTATTATATATAGTACAACTATATATATATATTAATTATAATATTTATACTTATATATTATACATATTTATGTATATATAATAACGTTATAATAGATTAGTATATATAAGCTCAGTAAAGTATATGAATGGTATATTATATTCTAATATTATATTATATATATATATATATATATATATATATATAAATCAGATGACCTAAGTGGGATTGAAACCTTACCCTTATAGATTTGGAGTAAAGCCATTCCAAGAGTTGTTAAATAAAGTAAGCTCATTCTTTCTCTATCGAATGTCTAAATGGAAATCCCACAATACCTCTTCCAGTATGAACATGTCAAACTTTGCTCCTAGAGTGAAGATAAGTGCAGATTTTCTTAATACTCTAACCTAGCTAGAATGTGGCCTTCCTACTCGTGACACCCACTCCGGTCAATTGAGAGAGCAGCTCGCGAGTCTATATACACTCTGGTGTATATTCATATCTCAGATGGTGGTTTCTGTATTAAATAGTGAGTCTATCTTCTTCGACTGACTCTCTTGTAGTGTATATTGCCATAACCGTCTGCATAATTACGAGATTTCTGTAGTGTGATGCATATTTCACATAACATATGACTCCTCTCCAATAGAAGATTTAAGAAAAATCTTCGTTCAGAGTTTCTAATATATGATAGATAATTCGCTAGAATTTTTTCAAATATGTGTGTTATCCTTTACCAACTTTCTGCCATGTATGTATAAATCGTTGTACTCAAATAGTAGTAACTTATAGACAAAATCTCTATTGCAGTTTTCTCCTTAAGGGAAGGACATTTGGCTTCCCTAGATGGAAGTGAGGCTATTACTGTGTTCGTCAGAAATACTTTACACCATTCTCTGCGTCTACCTCAACAACAGCTTGCGAGCTCACATACATCGGTTCATAGAGCAACACATTTGGGGAAGTTTTGTTTCCATTAAATCCGGGACCGCGCATTGTTGTAAAATATGAATACACAGCTCGTAATCTATAGTCTCCACTTTTGATGGTAGATTTTTCTCTTTTTCTCATGTAATAATTTTCAATCTGAAGCTAAATTTACACTGTTGATAAGATAACTACAATGATCCTTATACTGTGGCGGAGTACTAAACCTCCCTTTAGCCGCCTCATATTAATTATGAGACTTAGCAAGTTTAGTACCTATTATATATAGTGACTAATCTAATACTCGTGTTCAGTTCACTAATCGTAGGAGAAAGTATCATATCTCTCTCACAACCTTGAGAGAGTGTATGTGAGTAAAACTCTATAATGACACGCGAGGACTTAGATGTTAGTCCAACTATCTGCTACTCTATTGGTTCTATGTTAGGTGTGTGCTCACATTAATAGAGTGTGTTGCGCCTTTATAATAATTTCTTAAAACGCAGTATACATAATCAGGTCCCGATTAAAAATTACCGACGCAGAGCTTGAGTCTCGCTGCTGATTCAGATTCTCTTAGAGAGTTTTGAGGGCAACATAACTCTGTGAGCAGAGATATGTGGCTATATACAGTAACTGACATAAGACGACATGGAACTACTCGCTCTCTGAGCACTTCGGATAATATTGCTGTACAGAACTTGAGTGAAAGTAGTTAAGTTTCTCACATTTATAGCTCATCGTGGTCGCGTGTAATAGGTAAAGATCAATTGGTTTTAATACTAAATATATGCTTTCAATGAGAAAGCTATTGCAATTAATAATTTAGAGGTGAGCTACCTGTATGTATTTTATATACATATTATATATATGTACGCAATATTAATATTACATAACAAAAAACAATATAATATAATATATAGATATTATTAAATTAATATATTATTTATTAATATTATATATTATATTATAATATATATATATATATATATATATATATATATATTAGTTATTATATATAATCCTCACTTTTTTTTTTAACGTTTTCTTTAAATTAATTATATGTATTACATTAGGTATAACTATATATATAGTTTATATTATTCTATTATTTTATCAACATTTTTTAAAGTTTTATTATATTTTTTTACTCATTAATATGTATTATATTTATTTTATTTAATTGAGTGTTTTTTATTTATTATTAAAATATTATTATATTAATATATTATTATTAGTAATTTAATAATAATTCAATGTAGATATGTTATGTGAATGACTGATGACTACTTTTTCAATTACACTCTGAAATTTTTATACACATACGACTCGAAACTCTCCTCGAGTGTGCTTAAATATTAAAATAATTACTGTTTATGCAAAGGTAACATCTATTATATATAAAGGTAGCCGGTCTCGACCATCTGCACGGACGCTACAAACTCACACGCCATGCAACATACTCATATATTATTTAGCATTATCTTTTTATATATTAAATTGCGTGTGTATAAGATCAATTGAGTTCATTTTATTTGGTATATCACTACAATATTTCTGCGCTCTACTATAACTAATAAATAAGAGAATTTATTATCAGTGTAACATTATGTATTTGCTAAAAAATCGTATGTTTCTTACTAAATGTTAATACTGCCGTGCTATAAGCACAATAGCACATGTGTTCAGAAGGAGGTGGGTAGTGGAGATAGTCTCAGCCTAACTGATTATTAGGATTAAACTATATATTATAATTAAAATGATGTAAATGAATTTGAATATATATAATATAATTATTATATCTTATACGTAGTAGATCTATAAATATCTATATAGTATATTATTAATTATAATATAGATATATATATAGTATAATTATAATATATTATTCTATATATATATTAACATATATTTAAAATATAATATTATAATATAATATATATATAATATATATATATCAATATATATTTATATATATAAATATATATATATATTATATATATATATATATATATATATATATATCATCACAAAAAAACAAATATGATATATACATAAAATAAAAATATCTTCTGAAAATGAAGCATGATAACAGTTTCATTTTATCATAAATAATTTTTTATAAATTATTATAGCAAATTTGAAAAGTTTACTAAATAATTTGTTTTATTGAGCCTAAAACAGGAACGCAAACCATCCACACACCCCTCCTCCACCTCCAAGATCTATTGATCTATTGTTTTAAGTGATATTTAGACTTTATTTTTTTTTACAATTTGCCTAATCAGCATAAAAATAAAATCTTTTTACAAGGAAACTGAAAAAGTACTTATATTATTACATAAATGGACTCGCAGCATTTAATCACTGTTCCACCTTATATTTCTGCAACCTGACATATATTTACAAATAGATTTTATAACTTGACATCTTTAATATACATTATAAAACATTACGCAGAATAAAGATCTAATACTTCGAGAAAATAACAATACCCATCAAGAAATACTTTTATACTTATCACATTTTAAGCTCCGGTCACTTTCGTAACATGACTCTATACCTTCCATTCTTGTTCGATATGTATACATAACTATGTTCACATTCCGTCACTTAATAAAAACTTAACTAACAACCAAATCTATCAAAAACTTTAAAATATTTCATATAAGGTGGCTTGGCATGCTGACATATTGCGTGAGCGTCATAAATATATACAGTTTTCTATAAGTTAGTTATATTCATGATCGTAAGGGTAATATTGAGCTACTGATGGACATGATCAAAAGAATATTATTGATTTAATGATAGGCGTGATCAAAAACACGAATTTGAATTTTTAACCATCTTAAATGTTATCTGTGTATATCATAATTACTAAAGTTCTAAGTACTAGCATAAAATATATACAATTAAATAGCAACTAAATCGTCATCACAACGATAAATACGAAGATATCATCGAGTGAGAGAGTTCTTTTAAATATGAGGAACATAAACAGTATAATCTCTCACTATTACAATTTAGTTATTCATGACAAAGTGCAAGATTTATCCATAAAGAAATACTGTATTTTTTAACTGAGAATTATATAATTATGATCTTATCTTATCTAAAGTAGTAATAAATGCAGCTCAGTACACACACTAACATTAGTAGTTTGAAACAGATATTTCGGTTATTGACCTGCTAGTAGCAGGAAAATCGAAGTCCATTTCTGTTTAGGATTTGAAAAAGATTTCTTTACAACACGATTTTCTTCTAATACTCACCTGTATATACTATATATATATATATATATTATACCTATTAATAATATATACTCTTGAGAAGATTAACTTAATATCGCGCAACCTCCTTTCTTGATAATAATATATATAATTAATAAGTGAAGATTTATTTTATTATTTACTTATATCAAATTTTACACCATAAAACACTACATACATCTGTGCTTTATAGTGAAAGCTACCTATTATTATAATGGAAGAATAATATAAATATGAGGTATTATTATATTAATAAAAGTCCAGCTTTTATTAATAATAAAATATTTATATAGTGGTCACTATATATAGGCGTACTAAAGATAAAAGATGGAACATTCAGTAGGCTTTAAGGAAATATCCGATTCGTTAAAGTGAATTGATAATTAAAATATTGCATATATAGGTTCGTTTACAAACCGAAGTATATATCGATATAAATGTATATGAATATATATAGCCGTGAGTGATGTGAACTGTTCTATTGGACTTTATTCAATCTAATTCACATACGCACTGTTTTAATGACTATGGTAATATTATAAAGTTAAAACTTACCTATTAGTAAAATGTATGCTAAAATATAACAAGGTTTATTTTAACTTTATAGCTACCCATGTACAGATATTATAATACTAAAGATATGTGGATTTATAGTGGTGGTAATTTCAAGTTATTAATTAAGTATATAAGTAAAAAAAAGAATAAAAATATTTACATATATCCTGATCTGAATCTTTGGATTAGTGAAACTAAGCATATAACTAAAGGCTTAAATAGTTTTTCCTGCTTAATTATATAAATGATAATATTAAGTCCTCTCATATATTATCTTATTACCTCATATGGAGGCTCGTGGTTTTGTTAATAAATACCACGTTTATGCTACATATAAGCTCACGATGGCGTAGCACTAACGTTACCACTACAGTATATATATAGTATATATAGATATTATATATATAGAAATCTTATAGGCTTGAACATAAATTAATGAGAACATATGTAGAGTTATGTGAACAAGTATTAAGAGAAATATTTTTTTATCGATACCTTCATAAAAAGCGTATTCAAGAACTAATCTTTATTATTTATCGATACGAAATTTTACAAAACAGGGATAATGATCTGAAATATCTGTCTTGAACGTATTTATATATAACTGTGTGTATAGACTGTGCTAGTCCAACAAACTATTATAATATCTTTCCTCAGTAAACACTGTATTATATATATTAGTCCCTAATAACAAGAATTAAGAGCAACAAAATTTTGGTATCGATACACTCACAAAATTTACGAGAATTATCTTAACCCTAAGAAGTCTCCTATACTAATGTGAATTAAGATTAAATTAAAATTATGTAAAATATAATTACTGATCAGGCAAGAAATATTCAATTTAGTTTAAAAAACCAAATTCTGATATTAACTTGAATATAAATTAATTAGAATTTAATCACTATATTTAATTATCACTAAGTCACAACAAAAGTTATCTCCTAGAGAATATTTATTGTTTTATATAAAGAAAAAGTAAGACAACATAGCTTGGCAATATGACAAACAGAGGAAGAAACATAATTTTGAAATATCAAATTCACAAGTATGATTTATCTCACCAAAACAAAAAAGATGGCGGTTATAAATGTTATATATATATATAAAAAACAATAATAACACAGTGAACCCTGCGACCAAATTATGTTCTCATGGGGGTTTTATACGCGTGGTTGTTATCAGAAATGAAACGGCGTGACATATTCTTGATACTCCGCGGATACTATCCCAATTCATAGACTCATTCATGGAATGACTTGGCAAGCATTTAATGACTGTTACTTTTTTAAAGTGTAATACTTAAGATCAACACGCACTCCCTTCGATTACGCGCATATATTGATGTAGCGTAAGTCCGGCGGTCAAGCTGTGTGAGCAAGCGGTGTAGAGAGTGAGGTAGTAAGTGTGATTCGCTCGCTTTGCGGTATTTCGCCAATATACACAAACCACATACTATAGAGCCATATGCTTATTTTATGATTCATATACTATACATTGCAGATTACAGTGGTAATCGAGGTTTGTCACTCATGATGGTTAGAGCATGTTCTACAAAGTCGTCTTTTAAGCTTGATTGCACAGCACTGGTTGTTCACGTAAAAACTCTCGGATCGATGTGTGAGTTTCTGTATATATATCTTTTCATGATGCTATTCATGGTCTACAGCATAACAGTCTTTTCCCAAAGCATCTCTAATATACTTTGCTCATTAAAATGACACAGAGAGAGTGCTGTGACATGAGAACAGAGTGCCCGCGCTGAGTGAATAGAGCTCTCTCTCGTATATGTGGTATACAACACGCTATTTTGAGAGTGTGATGCTCCAATCAGACACGCAAGATTGCAAACGGCTAGTAGACACAATCCTTGGTACGATAACAGGTTCGATTATACTACCATGTATCAGTTTTGAATCCAACTAGGGAGGACAAGACAAAAACCTTTTGCTCCCAGTATGTGCTGCAAAGCTGCTAATCATAGCCTTAAGCGCCTGGAGTGAGGGCAAAAACCAAACTAGTTTGATGTCATTTGGTGTATCTATTCGGGTGTGGCAGAGAAGGCAAGCCATATTACCAGACTGCATTTTTGGCCAAAATGCACCAATTCTCACACTACAAAGGTGAGATAAATTACTTGTACGAATATAGTCCTTGACAATCTAGAAAGGTTTATAAAAATCTGGGCCAATCAGAGCATAAGAATATTTTAACTGTGTATAAAAAATAGTGTATTATTCTGGTAGAAAAATTGTGGTTAAATCAATTATAGTACATGTTTTAATATATATATACTATATATATATATATATTATATGATATATTATATATATAAGTAGTTATATATATATATATATAATATGATATATATAATAATACTATTATATCCTGTATATATATACATAATTATATATATTTATCATATATAATATATTACTATATATATATATATATATATGTATTATATTATATATATATTTTATAATATATATATGATATTATATATATATACAGTATATATATATATAATATATATAATATATATATAATATATATATATAGTATATATAGTATAATATATATAGTAGTATTATATATATATAGTAGTATAGTATAAGGCCTTATATATTAATATCATATATATATATATACTCCTAAATTGTATATAAAAATTGATTTGTATTTAAAATTGGTAACATTTTCCTGGTATGTAAAATTTGTGTATAAAGAGTGTGGAAACGAGGGTCGAGTGAATTAATAGTATTAAATTAAGTAGGTATATTAAAGAGGTATATGTAAAGAACAAGCACACTATAGTCTACCCTGATGTTCCTTCTGCCATTAACCACAACCACAATGGTCCGGAGTTTCAGTTCCTTTCTCGCACCTGAAAATACTGAGGCTACAGACAATATAATGAAGATATAGAAGTGGATTGACACTGACACTTCAGGTGACATATCCCTACGTCTACAAACCTTCGCAAGACCTAATCACTACAAAAGTAAATTAAATGATTTGACTAGAGATCTTGGTCTTTCTTAAAGAGAAAGCACAACTTCTTGCATCCCGTCTTTAGTGGAGAACAACCTCCTCTCTCTTTCAAGAAACTACATACTTTTGGTTCAGAATAGAGACGAACAGTTTCGAAAGTTCTTTGCAGTTGTTTCTTGCAGCTATTTGGTGTATTGCAATGATGTAGAGAAGGTCTTAATTGACGCACTGGCGGTTCCTTTACCAACCTAAGTGAAATGAAGGCTCTTCCAATCGCTGGATTCTTCTAGGGAGAAGCTTGAAGTGCAGGTACTCTTAAAGCGTACTTGGCCGAATAAATGGCATCCGTACCTATTCGCCCCATTCGAGTTCAAGGTTAAGCAGAAAGCTACAAGAATACTGAAGTACATTGATTAGATGAACAGTCAGGTACCTACAAACCCACAACTGGGTTATGATGTGGGTGATCTCCGACAGTAAATATATCTTCCAGTCTCTTCTTGTCATTATAAATTTTAATCATTTTTATGAAGAAAATTAGCCTATGAAAAATGGAAGTTTCTTAGAAACCGATGTAACACATTCAAACTATGCAAGCATAAAGACAAGTTTTTCAAATTTTAGATTTACTGACAGTTTAATGTGATGTTAAGAATTGAATGGCCTTTCTTTCGAGGTTGTGTGGCCTTCTTCTTGGGATGGCAAGGAGGATACACAAAATATTCCTTGCATTCATGTGTCTATGGGGATAGCCGGGCTGATAGTCTTCACTAAAAGCAAAAAAACTGGCCAGCTCGAGGGACATTCCAAATTGGCTGCCACAAACGTGGTAGCTGAACCTCTAGCCCCTCCCAAAAATGTTTTACTGCCTCCTCCTCTTCGTATAAAGCTTGGCCTGATGAAGAACTTTGGTCAAGCATGAATAAAGGAAGGCCAAGCTTCTTTAAGTACTCACGTGCAAAAGTCGTCCCCTGAAACATGCGAGTGACGCAAAGCTGCCGATGCAGGATATTTGACGGTTCCCGAAAGTTAAAGAACTCTGCTTAAAGGACGACGATTTTTGACTACCAATATCGGAAGCCCAGTGAAAGAATTGCGATGCGCATCGTTTAGTAAGTAACTTGACGAGTTTTGTCTGGGCAAGATGAAGAGCTCGAGAATAATATTCTCACGATTGTAAATGAGCTCTCATGGAAAGCTTCGGAAAGAAATGGGGAGCTCGCATGTGAGGTGAAAAAGTGCATTTTTCTCGGCCGATTTCAACATCTTGCACTATTGTGTCCCGGCAACTGGTGGAGTTGAGCAGCGAGGAGACAAGGTGAAGATCTTCACCAAGACGATGAAAGGACGGATCGGAAAGCAAGATTCAGGACGCCTGGGAGCATCAACATGTTAGCTGACTATTGCGGTCGGTGTCTTAAAGCGCCGACGAAGCCACATCGCTTCACGAAACGGAAATCATCACGCAGGACTTCGTGTTCTGTGGAAAAGTAGTTTTTGCCACGTCGGTTGGGTCGAGGCTCCCGTAAGTAGTGCTGTAATTTTAAAAAGTTAATTAAAGGAAAGTCATAATTGAGTTCGGGTATTTAATTTTCGTTCCAGCATAGGAACGAAAGCTCATAGATTTACTTAAATAACTTTCATATTTAATAAACCTATTTTCTTAAAATTACCCAATTTCTAAAACAAGTAGTGCGCTGTTAATCGTGCAAAAACGGCAACCTGATTGAGCAAAATGAATGTTCAATTTAGGAGGACAAATTTCGTTAGGAATCAACTTTCTAGAAAGAGCCGCCACGGCCATCAGAAATTTCTTTTTGTTTCCAAATGCAGGCCTGTTAGTAATGAAATAATTATTGAGGAAATTTGTAAGTTAACTTTTAAACAATCAATTGATTTTAACTCCCTGGTCAATAATTTTTAAGAGTTGTCTGCTTTTGAGGAAGGAGGAGTGAATTTATTCTCTTATGTATTGTGTCGGTTGCTGAATTCACTCGACAATATGAGAAGTTAGTTTTCTGACTGACAGTTTTTGAATGACTAGCGAGGGGTATCGAGATGGTTTGTTCAGGTTTTGTATTATGTACACTACAGGCGCTATGTTATATTGCATCAGAGACGATGTTTCAGCTCCAACGTAATGCTAAAGATTAGCTGTTGCTACCAGTGCATTGTTGTTGGCTTGTTCAATCAATGTATGTCATCTGCAGCTAGTTTTATGCAATAATTTCAAGGAAATACTTCATAATTTTCTTCTTATTCGATGTTTATGATACTTTTTTTTCCTTCTCGCTTGAGGTCATCATTAAAGGGAACTTCTTGTGTCGTGTCACTGTACAGAAACAGTCTTCAAACATTTCTGTGCTCAATTTAACAGTCTCACCATAGATGAAATATCTTGATTAAATCTTTCAAATTGCCCACTACTTACTACTCTGCAGTTCAGTGGCAAGAAATCTATATGCAAATCCAAAAAATGGATCTTAAGTAACATTTTACATCACACGCATTTCTATGTGCTGATAAGGTGTGCTACCAACTAATGTCTCCTTGCTCTTCTGTTCCCAAGAAATCTTGCTGCAACGAACCTGAATGCAGCGCACAGCCATGGTCAATTTAACCATCTCTAAAAACTTCATGAAATATGTGAAATTTCAAATGAAGGTACTTTAAAATCTTATCTATTTTTTCCATGACTTTAACAAAGATTTTCATGAGTCGTAGATTTATATGTAAGGGTGATAACATTATCTTACTTTATTCAAATTACGTTCAGTTGTTGTTGTTGATGGTCAAAATATTTGAAAACTCGAACGTCATCTTCGACGAGATTACATTGCTGCAGTCAAGAAACTAACAGGTTTTCTGTCTTATTCTTGGAATGCTCCAAATCAATAACAATTTCATCCACTTCACTTCGAGTGATGTGGTGTGGCTCAGAGAAGGAATCTAAGTCAAAATTTGTTATTTGACATTGATAGTCCCTGACTCTAATTCTCATTTTTGTCCCCTTCTTCACAGATAGCAGATAAAATGTTTGTACATTGAACAAATTGTTTTTCTTTTTGGACAGATCATTTCTATTTGGGAAGTCAGACAGAAACTGTTGCTATAATCTGATAGTTCTCTCCAGATCATCCTAATAGCCTACATGTACATTTTCTTTTCCTGTTCAACCACTGGTGTAGGTTCTAGAACAGGTGTTGCATTAATATACGAGCAGTCAGCTTTTTTTTTTTTTTTTTTGATCTCCAATTTTACATCCAAAATATAAATAATAAGTTTTTTTTAACAATAGCAATTCTTCTCCACTTTCGTGATTCAAAAGTCACATCACCAGAAATATAGCAGAAGTTTTCTAACTTGTTCATTCACGTACTAAGTATTCCAAAGAATAAATATATAATTATGGATGACCAAAGAATACCGATATATATTATTAATCTTTTTATTATGTATACTTGTAGTGTGATCTATTCAAGTTAAAGATGTTTAGTATGTAGTGATTGAGTTATTATTATTAGTGGATTCATTATTTCTGACTTATGAGTTCATTATTATTATTATTATTTTATTGTATTATTATTATTATTATCTATTTATTTAGTTATTCTTATCATTATATTATATAGGTTATATGATATATATATATAGTATATATATATATATATATATATATATATATAATATATATATATAATATATATATATATATATATATATATATATATATATATATATATATATATATGAAATGTTTTGTTAGTAATGTCTGAAAAAATATTGATATTGATATATCAATATTTTTCTTCAGTAACGAATCGTTGACATTTTTTATTGATGTTCTATAGATTTTGAGCACATTGAAATTAATGAGTCATTTATTTGCAACTGAGTTGCAAAATGACTAATTTTTATTAAAAATTTTATTTCATTTTTCATTTTCTAAGTTTTATATTTAATTAAGTGTAGGAAGGAGGGATATATAAAAGAAACAAATTTAACGATATTGAAAAGCCTAACGTTTGCATATTTTTATAATTGTTAGATAATGTCTGTAAGTATAATTCCAACTTCCTAAATTCTAATGCCAAACTGTTATGTGTCAAAGGAAATGTAATTATTTATGTAAGCAACATTTTAGTTACGAACAGGGCAACTCATTGGATCAAATGATGTGCAAAATTCAAAATGTATTAGACATATAAATTAATTAATAATTAAGTTTGCATGGGATATAATGTCTTGGCATTATTAATTCCCATGTTATGTAAAACACGTTTTGTTTTATAAATCATACGCATACACAATTTAAAAATTAAAATCTCATATCCAAAAGAATATTAAATACTTATTTATTATAAATTGAAATTTGTGTCAAAGATGTGAACACTGAATACTCTCTCTCTCTCTCTCTCTCTCTCTCTCTCTCTCTCTCTCTCTCTCTCTCTCTCTCTCTCTCTCTCATCTTTCACCAGTCTCACAACACACACACACACACACACACACACACACACACACACACACACCTACATTTATTTTTCCCACTTACTTCCAACGTAAATTTATTATTTAGATCATTTCCTACAGAAATAAAAATAAAATTTTAGTTACACAAAAATTAACCTGTTCAAAGAGAAAAGGATATATAATATATAGTATATATTATATACTAATATATATATATATTTATGTTGATACATGTATATTATATATATGTATATATATATATGGGGTATTATAATATATATTTGAAACTGATATATCGATATTTATGTAACTGATATTATTGATTATGTTTTTAAAAACATCGATTACCAATATATTGATATATTTTTTATAAATATATCGGCATCCTTAATTTAAATTTGAAATTAAAATTTGCGTTCTCGATTCAATAAATCATGATCATCATTGTGAAACCATAATAAAAAAAATTATTAGCATATGACCAATACGGACTAAATACATAAGGCATCTATGGCTATGGCTTAATGTGGTAGATAAATTTTTATTTTAAAATAGAAAGAATAAAAAGTGTATGTAGAAAGTGGGCAAATTAATGATTTCATTATACCTATACTTATAAGGACAAAAGACTTACAACATAACCACTTCATTCGACAGTTGAAACAACACTGAAATCCTATGATTGGTTTAAGGCTCTGGTGAACCTGTTGCAATTTTTTGTATCTTGAAAAGAAGAGCAGATGAACAATTTTGACTGAAGACCGGTTATATTTATTTAATTTCAAAATTTATGTGAATTAGTTTCCGTAAATTCATATACCGTATATATATATATATATATATATATATATATATATTATAGTATATAATATATACGTAAATATATATATATATTGTTTAAAGATGCAATTATATTTATTATAATGAATATATTATATTTGTTGACATGTGACCTTATTATATATTTAATATATATATATAATATATATATATTATATATAGTATATATATGTACATATACATGGAATTCATAAGAGATATATATTAATAGATATGATGGTATATATAATTATATATTATATAATATAATATATAGTATATTATATTATTATATATATATTATATGATCAGAGGTAGACATTCCGCAATTTAAGCCCGCAATTCCTCAATTGTGGACTATCTAAAAAAAATTGCGGAATTGTAGCAATTGCGTATATTTGAAAAGTTGCGGAATTACATGCTAGCCGAATGCCTAATGATTTCCTGCAATTTTAAATCGCAGCAACAGTCATGCAGGTCCGTGTCCCAAAGTTCGCAGTCCTGCAGTCCGCCAGTCCGCAGTCCGAGTTCCGCAGTCCGCAGTCCACATTCAAGCATTTCCGTATTCTGCAATTAGCTTGGGCTCTGATGTTCTCAGGCCCAAGAGCCATAGACAGATTGAGAAATTTGAGAGGAAGCTGTAGAAGATGGTGGTGTTGTGATTGTTATCTCATGGGGTAGAATTAATTGGCGTAGTAGAGTGATTGGAATATATAATGCTAAGATTTGTGGAGACAGTGGGTGCTGTTAATTCATGAGTAAAATTGAAACTATTCCTCAGGTTTGTGGTAACGAAGGTGTAGAAGGTGAATGAGTGAGAAAACTCATAGTATCTATATATATAAATTAAATAAATTTTAAATTAATCTTATAAAATATATATATATATATATTAGTATATAATGTATAATAATATATAATATATTATATATATATATATATATAATATATATTATATATATATATATATATTATTATATATATATATTATATATATTACCCTATATAGGATTGGGTTGAAGTACATTTTGTCAAGTACAAGTACAGGTACAAGTACTCTAGAATTGTTCAAGTACAAGTAAAGTTCTAGAAATTTGTTCAAGTACAATTACAAGTACACGGTATCAAGTACAAGTACATGGTATTTAGTAAAGACCTTGCATGTTATATATATATATATATAATATTATAGTATATATATTATATATTATATATAATATATTTTAATTATGTATATATATATATATATAGTATATATTATATGTTATATAATATATATATACTATATTATATATATATATAGTATATATATATTATATATATATTATAATCAATATATAGTATATATATATTATATATATTATATATATATATTATATATATATATATATATATATGTATATCATCACCCACCTTCTCTCCCAAGACTGGGTAAGGTGCTAACATGCATCGAAACAAGAAAGTAGTAGATAGAATATGCAAGCAAGTGCGAAAAGAAAGGCTCAACAATTACCGGCCGCCAATATACCTTTTGTGAGAACTCGTCGTGGTCAGAAATCCCCCCTAGAGCTTCAAGGGACGCGACGGACCCTTCATTATGGCATCTCGTCAATTGTGGTTTCTTCCCTTGGCCCAGGTGAGCTACAACCATACCCCCTCCAAAAACCCCCGCATTTCACTCTTATTATGCACATTTCTTCTTGCCTCTGCCAAACTCACAAATTTCTCTCCTCCACATTAATTCCTTTACTGACTCAATCCACTTTTTCTTTCGCCTCCTCCAGCCAGTCGATTCCCACCCACACTCACCACTATGATATACATCCGTTTAACCAGCCAACTTTCCATCCATCCTTTTTCCACATGACCAAACCATCTAACGTACTTTCATTTATTTAATCTCTTTTTCCCTTTAATTCACAAACCACCAAACCCACTAAATAAGTTCATTCCAAATTTATCATTCTTCTCACTCCTAAGTCCAACCCGCTAAGATTGTCCATGCTGAACACAATGTTTTAGGTCAATACTCTTATCCAGACCAATAGTCTAACACCTGTTTTTAAAAAAACATTTTTGCTTAAAATTAAAACCTTGGGGTTTAAACAAAAAAAATTAAAACAACCCAATAAACATAGACTCATGTAAGACCCTAGCGACTCAAGACTTAGTCCCCTTACTTCCACCAAGGATCTTAGATTGAAACCATCCACCTTCCTGAAATTTCACAACTTTCCTCTACACACTCTTTCGATGTAACCTTGTTCCAATTCATAGCATTATCTTAAATATTCTTAAACTCAGACACTTGATTTTATACAGCCTCGTTCACCTAATTTGAACCTACTTCACACCGAGACTGGGTTCAACGAATCACAACCATAACCTTACTCTTATCTACAGTTTACTCTTCAAACCCCTCCTTTTACACACCCTAGCAAATCTCTCTACCAATTGCACTCTCAAACTCTCTCAGATTGCGCCACGACAAACCAAATCATTTCCGCATATATGGTATCGGGCGAACTCCCTCGCCACATTCTTTCAAGTCTTCCATTTAGCAGTTCTAATACCATCCCTTGCAATTCCACCTAAAATTCTTTCAATAACCCATCCATGTGATAAGAATTGAATAACCAAGGAGACATATAACACTGCTCTGCCTCACTAATGCTATAATATTAACCATACTTTACGAGTCTCTATTATTTATTATGTCACGTTTTTTTATCTTCATTCAGGAAGTTAATCCCATCCACTATCATATATGAATTAACACCTTTGCCATAAGAGCTTCTATTTGAGGTTATCCGGTACGCTTCTGTTGCACAATCCCATTTATGACCTGTATGTACAGTTATTCTTCTCATTCCCTTTCCAATCATGTGTAGTTATTATATAAGATTGGATCCACACGATTACATTCCTATTATCATTACTTAACGCTATCTCTTGTTTCCTCAGCAAGCAGTCCTTTAGTCACTGCGATTTCGTGGGGCATAGCACTATTTCGACCAAAATAACCAGCATATTCTTTCTCCTATTCATACTACTACTCAATACACGAACTGAATTCCTATTCCTGTCTTCGTCTCGCTCTATAATACCGTGCAGTTCCTTATCCCCACTTACCTTATATAAGGGTACTATTATCTGGCTTCTCCTTCAAGTGCCCCCTCGGAATATACCCGCATCGCCAAACACGCTTAAGGTGCTCTGTTACAAACAATCTTCCAAATCCAATCAGTCAATACGACCATCTCGCCTATATACTTTTACTGAATTGACGACAAATTTTATATTTTCTTTATTCCTCATTATTTTTAAAATCTGAAATTTAAATTAATATTTTTTTGACAGCGGAAACAAAATTTCGTCTTATGTTAATTTTTGACAAAAGAATTTATTTTCCTGGAAAACATTATTTCTTTGAAGAATGGGTTGCCAGAATGTTATAATTGACTCAACTTTTCGAAAAATACTTCCAGCAAAATTTTAAGACAAATCTCAAGCTAAAATATGTGAGTAAGGATATTTTATGTATATGCACTTTGCCTTTTCTGGGTAAAATCAGTTAGAAATTCGACGATAAGAACCTCTCGCACCGTGGTTTTAAAATACAAACTTTGAATTCCAAACATCGAAATTCCCTTTTTCAGAAACTTGGGAAAATATTTTTAATTTAAAAGGTTAACTCCCTTTACCTCTATGCTAATCAGTTAATATACATTACAAGTGCGGTGACTGTTATGCCACTTACATAGGAAAGATAAAGACAATACGAAGCCTTTCCGTATGTATTGATGAGCATAAAGGGTATTTCATTTACAAATCTAAATCGTTTACATGTATTCGATATAAATCCTCATTCTTCAAAAAATAACACCATATATCATTATATCGACATTTTTGGAATATTAAGCCCAACCCTTCAGCATCTACATCTTTCAGCCTCATGAGTGAATCAAATTGGTATATTTGGCATCCCGTCTGGGGAATCACTCAGAGATTATAGGGCCTATGAGCATTGTGCCGCCCTGATGGTTGTTTTTGGGTGGAGGAAAGTGGTGACTATCGACTTGCATATATCTAAGCTTTAACAGTCCTTATCAATTATTAATAGTCTGTAAGGAGGATTGATTGAATGTTTGTTGTTAAATATGATGAACCTTATCTTACAATTAACAGATTATCGCAGTAGTGATAGGTGGCGAGTGTGCCGTCAGCGGATGCGTGCGATGTGATAATATGTAATTCTAATGTGTATCTATGATTTGGTTTAGTTGTTGTATTGAATTGATTCTAAGAGAAGAATCGTGGCAGGGATGGTTTTTAGTTGAGTTCGTGCGTCTATGTATTTGCTCATGTAGATAGGGCTTGTTTAAAGTATTAATCTCGGTTATAGATTACATGGATTTAGTGTTTAAAATTTGTTATGATCATTGTCATTGATTAATGGTGTGTTGGTAGAGAGTGTGGCTTTAGACGGAAAATGGGGAAAGAGGAAGGCAGTTTTTTACCCGCGTTCAGAGAACTTGATAGTTGTTCGTGCTATACTAGTCTCAAGGTAGATGGTTGAGAAACATGGTTCAACGGCGCTCTGGATTTGCGCGCGTGATGATGTGTTGTCTATCTGAAGTCGGGCGTTTGCAATGCGTAATATCAGTTACTAAGCGCGGGGCGTAGTTCATTAGTGTAGTATCGAACTAGGTAGCTAAGTGAAAGTGTGTGTTGCCTAATACTCCACGTGAGCCTGGAAGCCGTATAGGTAAGTGATTGAATGCTAGTGATACGATATACGAGTACTGGTATTATGGGTAAGGTTATACATTTAGTGGATATGGGATGGTGTATTGTTAATCGCGTAAGTGGAGATGAGGCTGGTGTAGCACTATTTATAGGTAGCGTTGCATAGGGTAGTATGATCCCATTCGTATCGGTCATTCGTAGACTAGCGTCGTTGGATGAGTGTTATGTGTAGACTTGGCCTGTTAAAAAGAAAGATACAATAATAAATATATTATAATATTTTACGTTCAGGGGTGGTAGGGTGTTAGTACGTTCTATCACGGTGGCTTCCTGGTACTAGCTAGCTTACGTTAGTATATCGTAGCTAGGGCCTAGTCGGTACTACTACCTAGTACTTATATGGTGGAGCCCCGTATTCGATCAGTTAGGTACTATATCACATACGATGATTCTATGTTATGACGTAGACTATATACGTATAGTCTGTATATGCTCTAGTAGTTACTTAGTATTATACGGTCTACCGCGCCCTAATACTACTATCTATTATAGCCCAGTTGAATTATATGACGTATGGGTAGTGCATTATAGTATACTTAGTGCGTATACGCAGATACTACTCATCAGTATGCAGTAGGCTATACTATACCCATCGTGTACTACTAGCTAGCTACCTACTGTAGCGGTAGGCGCTAGTACGGTACGTATATGAGTAGGGTACGTATAGTACTCATGGTCGCCGTTACGTTCAGCGTATGAGCTGTAGATCACGTATGGACGTAGCGTTATATATATATTATTAGTTCTACACCTATGATATAATACTAGTACCCTATATGTATATAATTAATGACTATTATTATTATTACTTTCCCTAGTAATATAACGTATAGTATATACTATTATGTATTACTATTATATACGTTATATATACTATAATTATATATATTTACTACTATATATATATTAGTATATATATATATACTATAAGTGTACAGTTCCTAGTAACGCCATATCAATGACATACTTTATATTCACAAATGGAAATTTATTTAGAATCATAAGAAATAATATTATCAATATACTATAGAAAACATGGAATTAAAAAAAAAATTTTTGGATCCAAAGTTAATGCCAAAAAGTAATTTGCACAACGAGCTTATTTTTTTTTGCAATTTTCAAGTACAAGAGGTGGAAGTTAATATGGGTTTTAGAAACTGCAAAGTACAAGTAAAGTACAAGTACTTCAAAAATGTACTTAAGTCCAAGTACAAGTACAAGTACTTGGTACTTGAACCCAGAGCCGTGGAGTGATAAGTATTAGGTAATATATGATCGAGTCATATAACTACTCGATACTATACTATCACCGTACGCTAGTACCGGTATTATACGTAGGGCCGTAACGCGCGTGAGCCTAGCATTACGCTAGCGCCTGATACTACCGCGTACGTATATAGCTATACCGTATGACTAGTAGTTATGCTGCTGTGAGCCTGACTATAGCCGCTCATAGGCAAATATAGCTAGTATACGCCGTATATGAGTCTATACGTTATGAGTCAGTATCAGTACCGTAGTACTTGTATGTATATCGGGTATTATATACTGCTGAGATACGTCTCATATAGGTAAGACTATCTATAGTTACTAGGCGTACGTAGTAGGGGGTATCTGCTACGTATAGTAGTATATCCACTATCTTATACTTACCTACTTATATATATATATATATATATTATATATATAGTTATATAGTAAGTATATATATAATATATATATATATATATATATATATTTATTTTATATTTAGTATATATATATATATATAGTATATATATATATATTTATTATATATATTATTTATATATATATATTATATATATATCTATATATATATATATTTATTTATATTTGTAATATATATATATTATATTTATATTATATATATATACTATAGTATCTGTATATAATATATTATATATACTATATATATATATATATATATATATATTTAATATATTAATACTATATATTAATATATATATATATATAGTAGTAGGCTATAGTAGTATAGTCACGGCGCGTATATGTATACCTATCAGCGTACGCTAACGTTTGTCTGTTTGTAGTCGTTAGGTAGTATAGTACCTCAGGCGGTACCTAGCTAGTACGTAGTAGCTATGCCCTGATACCGGTGATATAGCTATACCGGTGAGTAGTAGATGAACGGCGTATGCGGCTAGGGCGTAGCGAGCGTAGCTAGCGGTGAGGTATAGTCCAGGAGGCGTACGGTAGTAGTGACGGTGCGTACGCGTAGTATATAAATATACTAGGTACCGGTTAGTACCGGCCCTAAACGACAGTGTCATCACCCGAAGACTTGTGGTAATCTGAGTAGGGACACGAATGAAGCCATTAGAAATAGAAGGTTAGAGCGGGACCGACAATATATTAGCCAAGTTCGTGACGGACCGGGTAAATCATTTTATTGAACGTAGTTTGAGTGTTTGTTGTAACCCCGGCGGCGCTACCGGTATGGAAGCTGTTACGCGCCGGCTGTTGCAACTTCAAAGTATGAAAAAAATTTATTAGCGATTAGATTTAGCCGATTTGCGATAGCGGACTAGCGAAGCAGAAAAGAAAGTTGCCGAAAATTGCGGAATTGCGATTGGGGACTGGGCGAAGCAGAAAAAATGTGCGGAGTTGCGAACTGAGGAATTTGTCCAAGCAATAGTTTAGCGGATAATTGCGTAATTCCGAACTAAGAAAAGAGGTTGCGAGTGCCACACGGACTCAAGATATATACTCTATGATAGTCGTATCTGGTAATTATATAGTATAGTATTATATATATTAATATAATATATATTATGTAATACGGGACTTAGTAAATTACTAGTATATATATATTATAATAATTGATAATATATAATAATAAAGTTGTTTTTGAGTCGGCATATCAATTCTTTAGGCATCATGTATATGTAGTTAATAAAAATATATATAGTATATATTATGAAGCTATACAAATATAATATATGTATATAATAATTATTACATAGTTCATGCCACGTAATTACTAATATATAATATTATATATATAATATATATTATATATATATAATTATATATATATATATATAATATAATAGTAAATATACACCTGCTATACTACATTTAATATACCGTATATATATATATATATATATATATTATATATAATATATTTCAAATGAAATTAAAGGAAGATTCAATAACAATCATAACTAGAAGAAATAAAATTTACGGTGTATTGACATCAATTTTATTTTTTCGTTAATCAAAATTTGAATAATTGTGTCACACGTTTGAGCAAATTCAAATTTTCGTCTCTTGCAAATTCGATCTAAAATGCAAGTGTAGCAATCGGCAAATATATTAACAAGTTTTGCAGAGCTCTTTTCCTTCTTTTTTTTTTTATTATTTTTTGAAAATTTGAGAAAAAAGAGCTATCACTCTCTCTCGTCTCTCTCTTTCCTCTCATCTCTCATCTCCTCTCTCTCATTCTCTCCTCTTCCTCTCTCTCAACCGATAAAGTGAGTTGTGGAGACTCTATCGTCGCTCTTTCTTGTAACTGATCGGGACATCGGGCACGATGAGTTGAAGTTTTTCTCTCTCCTCTC
>JABUQX010092707.1:5000-7500 GCA_015478945.1 Trachelipus rathkii
GGAAAGCTGGGAGGAATATAGGAGGGTTAGAGTGGAAGCAAAGAGGGGGTGGATAGGGGAAGAGCAATGCAAATAATGAATGCGTGTAGAAAGTTGACAGAAATTTTGAACAGGGAGCAAGATATTTGGAAAGAAGTAAATAAAAAGAAAGAAGGAGGGGTTAGGAGAGAGGGTAAGGGAGGGGATGGGGAATGGATAGGAGGGTAGGATAGGGTGAGGAAAAATGGGGGGAATATTTTAGAGGATTATTGAATGAAATGGGTGGGAGAGATGAGGAGGATTTGCAAGAGGTGGGGATGGGGGTGAAGAGGGACGGGAAGGAGATATGGAAATACAAATGGAAGAAATTATTAGGGCGTTATCTAAAGGAAAAAGGAAAGTCCACAGGTCTAGATGGTGTGAGTATGGAAATGTTACAGATGGGAGGCAGAGGGGTGGAGGAATGGCTGTACAGGTTGTATAATTTATGTTGGAGGAAGGAAGAGGTTCCACAGGATTGGAGGATGGTTGTTTGGTTTCCCTGTATAAAGGGGAAGGGGATAGGATGGAGTGTGGTAATTATAGAGGTATTTGTCTTGAGTGTAGTAGGGAAAGTGTTTGGGAGAATACTAATTGAGAGGGTAAGAGATTTAACGGAAGAGAGAATGGGGGAAGAAAGAGGAGGATTAGGATGGAAGGGGGTGTGTGGATTAAGCCTTCACGATGAAAATGCTTGTGAAAAGGTATTGAAAGGAAAGGGAAAGTGTATGGGTGTTTTTTAGATCTTGGAGAAAGCATTGATAGAGTCGAAGAGGAGTGGAATTATGGAGGGTGCTGGAGGAACATGGAGAAGGGGGTAAATTAGGTAAAGGTGGTTAGGGCCTTTTATAGGAATAACAGAATGTGTGTGAGAGTATTAGGAGGGGGAGAGTGAGATGTTGGAGTGGAGAGAGGGTTGGAGCAGGGATGTGTAATGTCACCGTGGCTTTTCAATTTTTTTATGGAGAGTGTTTGCAGAGGGATGATGAGGGAGGGGAGAGGGGTGAATTGATGGATAGGGGTGATAAATGGGAAGTGAACATGATACTATTTGGGGATGATACTGCCTTAGGCGAAGGATTCAGAAGGGCTGTAGTATTTGGTGAAGGAGTTTGAGAGAGTGTGTGGACAAAAGGGTCTTAGAATAAACCCAGGTAAAAGTAATGTGGCTCAGATAAACGGGTTGCGAGAAAAGAGGGGGTGGGGTTAGTAGTTTAAAATTTGAGGTTTCAGGCATTCGAAGAAGAAGTTTTTTCAGATATTTGGGATGGTTGGTAAGGAAGGAGGGATGAAGGAAGAGGTAGATCACAGAGTAGGAGAAGGAATGAGAACATTGAGTGGTTGAGGGAATTATGGAAAGGGGGGGATTTATCACATAAACTTAAGATAAGTATGTTTGAAAATTTTGTGTTCCAGCGGTACTATATGGGTGTGAACATGGGGGGTTGAATGCTAAGATCAAAGAATTGGGTGTTTTGAGATGAAGGGTTGAAGAGCGGTTGGTGGGGTAGTAAGGAGGGGATTAGGAATAGGGGTAATAAGAGAAGAGTGTGATTGGAAGATGGTTTGGTGAGAAGAGGGAGTAGGGGGAGTGTTAAGATGGTTTGGACATCTGGAAGAGAATGGAGGATCAGAGGGTGGTTAGGAGGTTTGGTGAGGCGGAGGGGATAGGAAGAAAGGAAGGGGGAGACAAGTAAGAAGGGTTGGGATGGATGGAATAAAGGAAATGCTGGAAGAAAGAGGGATGAGGGTGGAGGAAGGTTAGGGTGTTGGCGAGAGATAGAATGGAATGGAAGAGGTGGGTGAGGGCGAGATGAAGGGAAATATGTATTCGGGAAGCTGCAGTAATAATCCGCTTAAGGGGAAAATGTCTGTATAATATATAATAATAATAATATATTAATATATTATTTATATATTATTATATATATTATATATATTATTATATATATATAATAATTATATATATATATATTATATATATTATTTATTATTATTTGCATGGAATACATAGTCCAATTTTCGAAAATGCCTCATAAGCCAGTGATAGTAAGAAATAAATAGTTGTTTGAATATCTTGCTTATCAATATTATCCTGTAGTAAAATGATATCTGATCACCTTAGATAACTTTTCGAATACCTGCTGATCTCAATTTACTCTATGAAGTTGGTAACATCTCTCTATACAAAAAAATATTTTCTACTAGAAACAAGATATTTTGGTTGAGATGGGCAACAAGTTTGTAAGTCTGTTCTTAGTGATTGTGAATGGCTGGTTATTCATTGCAATAAAATTTATTATTTTATGAAGAATTGCCTGTGATTTGGGTAATTGATATGGCAATTTTTTGTGGGAGAATTCTGCAGACTCATTGTTTTAAACGCTTTCATCTTTCCTTATTTGGGGTGTCCAGGTTTCTAGAAAATAAGGATTTCTGCCCTTATACTATTGCAAATTTTTGACTTCAGATATTCTCTTCG
>JABUQX010092707.1:10000-12500 GCA_015478945.1 Trachelipus rathkii
AATAAAAGATTCTTTATGTAATATTAACATGGTTATGTATGGTTTTTGAATTTTCATGTAATTGACCAACTTAAGTCCAGAATATTTTTGGGGGGGTGTTATAAAGGTTTTTACATACTTGATACTAGAATATATTGCTCAATTTATAACGGTTTAAGTTTTCTTTCATAAATAAATGTTTACCTTTTTTACTAGAGGTCAGCTTAAGAATTTTATATTTTTTACTAAATCATTTACTGAATTTTAATATATTCGCTTTATTGGTAATTTTTAATATATTTATTTAATTAAATTTATAATTTTATTACAAATTTCAGAATTTAAATAAGTAAATTTAATTTATATTTAGACTAAATTAGATTTCAAATTTAGAATTTATAAGTATATATATAGAATAGGATTGGAATTTTATTCATGGCTATGCAATATTAACTCTTAACAATAATATGTAATTTGGCATAATGATTTACGATATAAGATGATATATACTATTAATTATATTATTTATTTTATATATTATTTAATATTTTTATATATTTTATTTATTTATATATTATTAGTATTGTATAGTTAAATATTATATATATATATACTAAGTTTATATATATATAATATTATTATTTATTTTTTGAGGTGAAACGAGGTTTTTGATTGTGTCTGATTGGTTTTAATTGATTGTGTTTTATGTATACTATGTTTTACGGGCGATCACGAGGGCATTCCCGCCTGTGCTGACCCGTTCCTTGGCGCTCTCCGGCTCTGGCGGTGCCTCCCTAGCTTGCTTGTAGTCTTCCGGTTTCCCGCCATGGGCCCTCCTCGTCGACGCGGACCGGCGTGGTCGGCCGTGTCTTCCCGCTCGTCGGGTTGGCCTTCGCTGACCCCGGCGGTCCGCCGCGCTTGGCTTTTCCGCGGCGCGTTCGCCCCGCCCGCGTCCGCGCGCCTCCGGGGCGGCCCGGACGCTTTTCCACCCCGTTGTTTCGCGCTGTTATTTGCCCGGGCCCGCTCTTTTTCTTTCCGTCGGCGCGGGCCCTCGCCGTGTTGGTCGCCCCTTTCTTTTCAGTGCCGTGCGCTTCGCCTGTGCCTCGTCTCACTTGCCCCGCTTTCCCGCGCCGCCTGCCCCTTCCGTCCGCGTGCTCGCGCCTGCGCGTTTTTTTCTGCCCGCTCCCGTCCTGTCTTCTCTTGCCTGGCGCGCGCCCACCTCCCCTCGCCCTGGCCTTTTGGGGCCCACCGCTTTCGTTGCCCGCTGGCCTGCACTCTGCTCCTCCCTCGGTGCTTCCGGGCCCCCCCCCTTTTCCGCGTGCCCGCGGCCTCCCCGCGTCCCGCCGGGCTTCTATCCCGCGTCGTTCGCCACCCCACCCCGCCCTTCCCCCCCTTCGCCCGCTCCAGTGCCGCCTTCCGTTTTCGGGCTGGTGGCGCTGCTGGCGCACCCGTCTTCTCTTTCCCGCTCCCCGCTTGTGGTCGCGTTCCCCCCTCGGCGGGCGCCTGGTTCTTTCTCGCGCGCCGGCGTCGTGGATGCCCCTCGTCCCGCGTCTTCCACGCCTTGGTCGGGCGCTTGGCCTCTGTTTCGGTTTCCCTTCCTTCGCTGTTCCGCTCGTTGCGACCTCTGCCTGTTTGGCCTCCTCCCCACCTGCCTCCGTGTGCGCGGCGACCCCCCCTCGTGGTGGTGTCCGTTGCCATCCTCCATAGAGGCTCTCAGCATTTGGATGGGAAGAAGTAACAGTCTCATGAGAAGTATAGTAAGATAGTCAAAAAGACGTGAAAATCTGTTCATTAGGGGAGCAGTAGCAGAACACAAGATAATGATAGTAGTAAGGAGAAAGATTTTTAGCCACAGACATGCGTAAAAGTTAGGAGATTCAAGATTCTCGAGACTGTCTACGGGAGTGTTTTATGTTAATGTGGCACAGACACCAAACCATTTAAGACGGAAATTATATGAAAAGGTTAATAGTTAGAGATATTAAGTTTATTTGAAAATGAATCTCTGGCCAGCTGGGTCAGACAATAATAAAATGTTAGGTTGAGAGTTAGAGAGGTGATATTCCACAGACTCGTGATTAGCACGCAGGCCACGAACGTTAGCAAAGTCAATAGAAAACCCCGGCCTGCGCCCATATATAGTATGGAACGTTATTGGTTAGCATGCTATAACAAATTTACCCTCCATTTTAGAGTCTTTGAGACCTAGTATCCCCCCTCAAATTGGTACCCCAATCTCTTTTGATGACGTCATCGTCGTAGTCGAAGTACGTATCCATGCATCCCCCTACAGGCCAACAGGGATGCAGCCTCCTTGTAGTTTTTGCGCCAAATTCTGATTTTTCGCATGAAATTTGAATTTTCAATCTGCTTTATGAAAATAAGTTTATTTACCGTGTATATATATAATATATATATATAATATATATTATAGTATATAGAGAGAATATATATTATATATATATATATATATATATAATATATTATATATATATATTAATATATATATATAGTATATATA
>JABUQX010092707.1:22500-25000 GCA_015478945.1 Trachelipus rathkii
TATTTGAAATATATTAACTAATAATAATCAACGCTAAAATAATTGATTATCTTCTTTGGTCATCAAATTCAAATGAAAGCAAGCAAAAATATGAACCCCTAACCCAAAAACAATATATATATAATATATATATATATATATTAACTATATCTTCATATATATAGATAATTATATTATAATATATAATATATATATATAGTATATATATATATATATATAATATATATATATAGTTATATATACTATTATATATATATATAATATATTATATATATAATATATTATTATATATATATATATTATAATATATAACCCTATATATATAATATATATATTATTATATTATATATATAATTATAATATATATATATATATATATATATATATATATTATCCAATTTGCTTTTTTTTCTTTTTTCAAATGCAAATTCCGAAAGGTTCTCTCTGAGTCCTTACTTCTTGCTTATGCTTCAGCTCTACCTCAAGTTTTCTTCTAACTCCCACTCTTGATCATGTACCTGTTCTTGAAAATTTTAAATGCCAGAATACTATACTTCTATATATGCATATAATATATATATATATATATATATATATATATATATATATATATATATATATATATATATATATATATATATTATATATAAGTATATATATATAAAATAATATATAATGAAAAAACATGCGAAGAAAACACATATATTCATTTCATTTTAGCAGACGTTTCGTATTTAATGTTAATACATTTTCAATGCCAAAAATAGAATGAAAAAATAGTTATTAATATAAATTTAACAAAATAAATTACTTAAAAAAAATATTAATACTAAATAAATTCAAAATAGTGTGAAGTGTAAAAAGTGATAGTAAATAAAAGATTACTAACATAAAGCAGAAAAGTAAAATAAATGGTTAAAGGGATAGAAAAGACAATTAATAAAAAGAAAGAAGCAAATGGAGAGAGAAAAGAAAGAAAGAAAGAAAAAGAAAACAGATCAAGCAATTTGAAGTGCCAAAGAAGAATTATGGATATTAAGTGTTGGTTTAAGTGTTTTTATGTATAAGGACTCTAAAATTTTAAGTTCTTCGTCAGTAGAAGCATGTTGGAGAATAGAAAAGTTATTGATGGATATAGGATGTTTAGTAAGATCAGAATGATTTCTGATAGCTGAATTCTCTGGTTGAGAAATAGGAAGATTAGTATGAAAGGAAATGCAAATGTGCTTGAAGGCTCTCATATTAAGCTTCAGGCTGGTTTGGTCTACATAGTCGACATTTCAGTCAGGACAATTGTATTTGTAAACAATGCGAGACCGCAAACAAATGGGAATAATTTCTTTAATCTTAAAAAGCAACCGATTAGGAGATCATTACTAAAAGAGATAAAAACTTACATTGTGAAAGTGTAACTGTAGGATAACTCTTACCTTTTTTATATTACTCACTCAATTACTCAATCGGTAGCTTTTTGAAGATTAAAGAAAGTATTCCCATTTGCATGCGGTCTTGCATCGTTTATTGTATTTTCTATCCCTTTACCAATTCATTTTGCTTTTCTGTTTTTTTGTTAGTAATCTTTTGTTTGCTATCACTATTTACACTTAAGGCTATTTTGAATTTATATAGTATTAAAATTGTTTTTTAAATAATTTATTTTGTTAAATTTATATTATTTTTATTTGTTCATTCTATTTTTGGCCTTGGAAATGTATTAACATTAAATTGAAACGATGCTAAAATGAATTTAGCGTTTTCTTCGATGTTTTTCATAATATAAAAAAAAAGGTTCCCTAGGACTGATGATGATGATGATGATATTATATATATATATATATATAATATATATATATAATATATATATATATTTATATTAATATATTATATATATATATTATATTATAATATATATTATTATATATATATATATATATATATATATATATATATATATAATATATATATCAAAGAAAAAACCACAGAACACATAGAAGATGGTAAAATTGTATGTTTTTTTTTAAATAACACTTTAATCGTGAGATAAGATATTAAAATGGGGAAGGAGGGGACCAAAGCGTAACGTTTCGGCACTAACTTGTGTTCTCTTCTGAAGTCAACTAAAACCAGACGTAAATGAAACAACAAAATGGGAATTTAGAAAGTAACATGTGATAGGAAAAATACTGGTTGGCGGGGCATCAGAGATTAAATATAAAAGAACTACGTCAGAAAAATGAATAATAAAAATATATATACAAAACTGTTACAAAATATTGACTATTATAAATGCATATAGCTAACAGTCAAATGCACAATTAAGGAAGTAGTAAATTAATATGTATTTTGAACAAATACGCACATACTGATGAACATCACAAACGATAACATAATAATAATGACAACAATAAAAGCAAAATCAATAATAACAATGATAATAGCAATAATAAAAACAACAATAAAAATAGAAAACAGAAAACTAATAAAAATAAAAATATAAATA
>JABUQX010092707.1:30000-35000 GCA_015478945.1 Trachelipus rathkii
TTGCTAGAACTAAGGATATAATATACAACGACAAACTGACACATAATTAAGGCAAGAATAAACCTGCTTAACATTACAATGGTCCAAACTATCATCAGTAAAGTAACTAACAAGACTCACAAAACATAATCCATTCACACTTTATCAAACATATCATCACATGACAATGTTAATTTTACATTAACATAGTAATAATTTAAAAAATTTAGGCCATAACCCGTACTAACGCAATCATAATACCTAAGTGGGTAAAGACAAACAACGTAAAGTTTTCCCTCTGTAAAGCTAAACTATGAACATAACAAACTTAACACACAACCAACAATCAGACAAATAAACAGCTATCATTAACACTTAGTCAATAAAGCGAACATACGAGGGAGTAAAACAAGTTTTTCATTTTTAATAACATATAATTTTTCATTGAAAAGAGTGTTATATAAATACATAAAAACATATAAATACATAAAAATACATAAGTTTATTTTTAAATATATTAATTCATCTAATCAGAGAACATAGGATTTAAGTGTAAGTTCTATATATCACTCTAAAGATTCAACACCCTTTGAAAGGATTAAGTATAAATGCATCAGCAACACTAAACCAATTTTTCGGCATATTTCGAATTCAAACAGCACTCATTCTCTCATACAAAAGAGAAGTAAACTCATCCAAGCTGATAGTTTATTAATGCCGTCCTGTATACTGTATTATAAGGGAAACCATATGTTTCGGTGTAAATATCATAGATTACACCCATGTGCCATAGTATTAAGTCCTTCAAGTAATGTCACATGCGTTAAGATGCGCGATGTTAATTCGTTTCTTTAATTTTAAGCCAAGCTGTAAATATCTTTTTTCAGATGTTCGACCTGTGAAAACGCTAGACACGTATGGTCTAAGGTACACAATCGGAAGGGGTTTTCCAGTAAGTTGCGTACATCAAGGTTTTTAATATTCGTCACACGATGAGAACACAACGTCTATTCTATTAAGAACCTCTCAAGTTATCTTTCCAGTTAGATATTTCACTGCTAGTCGATATATCAGATGACACACATTTATCCTCTATTCCATCCTGCTGGCAATATTGATAATCTTGATGAACTCTTCAACACAAATAAATAAGGGTCTATTATTTTGAACCTCTTGATGGAATACAAGCAATGTATCGGTATCCATCTGGTTGACGATTAATATAAATGACACATCGTTGGGAATAAAGGAAACTCCTCGTGAAAATATCAAAACAGTTGTAGAGATGCGAGGAGATGTCATCGTACCGCAAGCGAAAAAGTCCTACTGACGGAAAATCGTAATGTGTAAACAACCCTTAACTATAATGAGATTCTTATATTTCAAACAATCAGAAAGAAAGTAAACAAGGGAATAACGACGCACGAACGAACCATATCAGTTCAAAAGGGTATTTTCTCGTTAGACAACAACAAAACAACAACAACAACAACAACAACAACACAACAACAAACAACAACACAACAAACAACAACATAACGTGTAGCAAAAATAAGGTTCTTATTAACTAAACGCAACGATATGTGCTAACGTAACAAGTGTTTTCACATTAATAAAGCTAACATAGCAATGACCAGACTAAGAATATATTGTCACAATGGCAAAACCTGACCAACACCTTTCCGCAGCGAAATAAACTACTAACTTAACAAACTCCCGCCTGGAAAGATACGTGAGAAGGTTCTAATAGAATAGACGTTGTGTTCTCATCGTGTGACGATATTAAAAGCCTTGATGTACGCAACTATGGAAACCCTTCGATTGTGTTACCTTCAGACATACGTGTCTAGGTGTTCCACAGTTCGAACATCTGAAAATATTACAGCATTGCTTAAAATAAAAAACGAAATTAACATCGCATCTTAACGATGTTGACAATACTTGAGGACTTATACTTATGGCACATGGTGTAATCTTTATGATATTTACACCGAACATATGGTTTCCTTATAATACAGCATACAGGACGGCCATAATAACCTATAGCTGTTGGATGAAATTTACTTCTCTCTTGTAATAGAGATTGAGTGCTTGTTGAATCGAAATAAATGCGCGAAAAATGGGTGTGTTCTGAATGCATTTTATACTTACATCCTTTCAAAGGGTGTTGAATCTTTAGAGAGATATATAGAACTTACCAACTTGAATCCTATGTTCTCCGATTAGATGAATTAATATATTTAAAAATAAACTTATGTTTTTTTTTTATGTATTTATATGTTTTTATGTATTTATATAACGCTGTTTTCATGAAAATTATATGTTATAAAAATGAAAATTGTTTTTACTTCCCTCGTATGTTCCGCTTTTATTGACTAAGTTGGTAATGATAGCTGTTTATTCGTCTGGTTTGTTGTGTTTTAAGTATGTTATGTTCATAGTTTAGCTTTAGACAGAGGTGTAAAACCTTTACGTTGTTTTGTCTTTACCCATTAGGTATTAATGATGGTTGTTAGGTTATGCTAAATTTTTTGTTAAATATTACTATGTTAATTGTAAAATTAACATTGTCATGATTGATGATATGTTTGATAAAGTGTGAATGGATTATGTTTTTGTGAGCCTTGGTTAGTTCTTTTACTGTGATAAGTTTGGACCATTGTAATGTTTAGCAGTTTTATTCTTGCTTAAGATGTGTCAGGTTTGTCGTTGTATATTGTATTCTTAGTTCTAGCAATGTTAATGTTGGCTTTATTAATGTGAAAATTTGTTACGTTTAGCATAACCTTTCGGTCTGTATGATAATTATACACGGTTATGGTAAATTTTTGTTAAAATATATCACCATGTTAATGTAAAATTAACATTGTTAGTTTAGAGATATGTGACAAAGTGTGGATAAGTTACGTTTTTGGATGTTTTGTTAGTTACTTTACTGGTGTTAAGTGTGGAACTTTGTTAATGTTAACAGTTTATTCGGGTGTAAGTTGTGTTAGGTTTGTCTTTGTACATTATTTTCTTAGTTCATGTTACGCCCTTTTTAGCTTTATTGATGTGGAAACCTTGTTTACGTTAGAGTATTTCGTTGAATAGTATAATAATTAACCAAATGTGTGATAAATTTTTGCTAAAATGTTACTGTGTCAGTGTAGATTAACGTTAATGATGGGTAGCAGATATCCTTGCAAATGTAAGAATAGGTTCGTTTTGCTGCAGTGTTACGTTTACTTTACTTTTGTTAAGTTTTGAACTTTGTTAATGTTAACGATTTATTCGTGTGCAAGTTGTGTTAGGTTTGTCTTTGTACATTATTTCTTAGTTCATGTTACGTATGTTAGCTTTATTGCTGTGGAAACCTTATACGTTTAAGAGTATATTCGTTGATCAGTATGATTATTAACCAATGTTGTGATAAATTTTAGTTAAATATTACCCTGTAATATATATTAACATTGTTATGTTAGGATTTTGCTTGAAAAAGTGTGAATAGGTTTCGTCTTTGTATGCTATGTTTAGTTACTTTCTGTTGTTAAGTGTGGAACTTTGTTAACGTTGACAGTTTATTCATGTTAGGCATGTCCAGGTTGTCGTTGTGCATTATATTCATAGTTCAGATGATGATAGTAAAGCTTAATTAATTGAAAACTTTGTTACGTCAACATAAATTGATTGATCTTTGTATAAAGAACTTGATTTTAATGTTATGTTTTATCCAAAATGATACTCGAAAATGTGACTTGAATTCCATAGATCAATAGATCAATAGTTTAATAGATCAGTTGGATGCTGGCTGGCTGGTGGTTTGATTTACTGATTTACTGATTTTAGGGTATGGTAAAACATAACAATTTTAGTAAAAAAATTTGACTTGAATCAATAGATCATAGATCAATAGATCAATAGATCGATAGATCAATAGATCATGATTGGACAGGAGGGTAGGTTGGGTGGCTTGATTTACTGATTTACTGATTTAGGGTAATATAAAACATGCAATTTCAAGTAAAAAAATTTGCCTTAATCAATAGATCATTAGATCAATAGACAATAGATCAATAGATCAATAGATCAATAGATCATGATTGGACAGGAGGAGGGTAGGTTGGGTGGTTTGATTTACTGGATTTTACTGATTTAGGGTATGTAAAACATGACAAATTTTAGTAAAAAAATTGACCTTTATCAATAGATCAATAGATCAATAGATCAATAGATCAATAGATCAATAGATCAATAGATCATGATTGGACAGGAGGGTAGGTTGGATGGTGGTTTGATTTACTGATTTACTGCTTTAGGGTATGTAAAAACGTAAATTTGTAAGTTATAAACAAAAAAGAATAAGAAATTTTATTTATTTATTTATTTATTTATTTATTTTTTTATTTTTTTTTTTCTTGATGGTTCTGAAACCATTATTTTCGAAATCTACAGACCCAATAACATATATAAAGACACCAATATTGTATCATTACACAAATATTTAATAACTCGGCACCGCACCGGAGCCAGCACCCGGAAGCACTGTCAACTTCTACTCCTCTGAGTCAGATTCCTTCTTCATTCTTTCCCTCCTTATTCATCTCTCATCCTTCTTCATTCCTCCTTCGTCCTTTGTTTTGCACTCTGTGCTCTTTTTTCAGTCGAGACCCCCCTAATGGGGGGTCCTAGACACCCTATACGGACTTATAACCATCATATTCGAGATCTACGGGTTCGATAACCCTTATAAGGACACCAACATTGTTGTTATACGAATTTTTATTAACTCGGCACGCAGTGGCTCCAGCCACGCGGTGGCCGGAGCCTAACTCCTCAGTTCCATACAAGTCTTTCTAGAAATTCAACTCTGAATCCTCTCACCAAATTTCAGCCAATTACGAACACTTCGATTTTTTAAGGGGGGTGGGGTCCCCTTCGGGGGACCCACGGGGACGTAACCTCGTTTGCGATGAGGTTACGTCACCATCTAACACCCCTCCAAATTTTAACCCGATACGATAACCCTAACCCATGTAAAT
>JABUQX010092708.1:17500-20000 GCA_015478945.1 Trachelipus rathkii
TACTTGCGCGCTTCCGCATTAACTACACCAATGTCACCCTCAGCCACTACATGTCATGTGTTCCTCCTCCCATCTACAAATTTTGCCGTTGCCATACCCCACAATTTGTTCACCATATCTTCATTGATTGTCCTCAACTTGACCCCATTCGCCTACGTCATTTTCTTAATTATGATCAATAAAACCTAAGAGGTTATCCCATATCTTGTCTGAATCCTTCTACTTTAAAAGTAACTATTTTCTCTTATTTCCAAGAACTGAATATTCTTCATAACATTTAATTTTGTTATGTAATATTAGGACTATATATAATAAAATGATATCTTTTTATTTATCTTTGACTGAATATTCATTTCACCATCTAAATTTTCTTTTGCGACTTTTGAAATAAGCATGAGCCAGGACACACCAATCGAGTTGATTGCATTCTTAAACAATGAGCAGTTGTTAGGTATTTTGCAGTATTACGGTTTAATACTAATATATATATATATATATATATATATATATATATATTATGTTATATATATATATATATATATATATATATGTTATTATTATAAAGAGCAGTTAGATATATATATATATAGTTAATATATATAAAAAAAAAATATATATATATATATATATATATATATATATATATATATATATATATATATATATATATATATATATATATATATATATATATATATATATTATTATATATATATACAACATATATATATATATATATTATATATATTATACATATATATATACATATATATATTATTATATTATTATTATTATTATTATATATTATTATTACTATATATATATTATATATTATTATTATTTATATATATATATTATTACATATATATATTATTATTATTATTATTATTATTATTATTATATTATTAATATTATATTACATATATATATATATATTATATATATTATTATTATATTATTATATTTTTAAAAAAATATATTATAAAAATATATATATATATATATATATATATATATATATATATATATATATATATATATATATATATATATATATATATATATATATATATATATATTTAAAAAAACATTTTATATAAATTATTTAAAATATTAAATAAAATATATTTTATAAGAATATATAATCTTCCAAAAGCAATAATTTATGTGCAATTTAAAAATGGAAAAATATTACATAATGGTCCAATAAAGTCCCAAATATAACAATGAATTGCCTACCAGTCAGTACAGATTTTCTACCAGATCTGTATAAATAAAAGTGACTCTTAACAGATTTCAAAATTGTTTCTGGAATACTACAAATCTATTATTTTTCATTCTAGCTAGCAAATTCAATCGCAATTTGAATTTGATGATCAATAAAATTTGAAACATTTGAAATTACAGTTGCTACCAGAATGTTCCAAATTTGTTACCATATCACTAGGTTACTAACGCACTGTTACTATGTGAAGTAAATTAGCCTGGAATTAATATTTACTTATTTAAAGTTTCAATGACCTGTTAATGGGAGGGTACAATGTGTTTAAAAAAAAAAACAAAAACAAGAAGCTTTAAAAACCGGAAGATGACATTGGGTCGTTTGCAGCGATGAATGAAAGTTATTACAAGGTATGTCTCTAACCTCTTTCAATTTAATAATCATGGAACAGTGAATGTCGGATGAAGCTAACATCCATCTGAATGTGTTTGCTAATAAAACATAATTTTTGTTCTTTCCTTGAACAAACTCATACTCGACTATACAAGCGTGTGTTGCACAGAAGCAACTCCACTGTATAGTGCGTTTTGCCTTCACATAGCGTTATAGGTCCTTTCCCTTTATTTTTCAAAATGACGAATGTCCTCCGAATGAAGTTATGTCTACTAGGCATGTCTCCATACTATAAATTTTTGTTTCGGAGAAGTTGAAGACATTTTCACAAGTGCATTAAAACACATATTTTCAAGCTCAGAAGAGATATCGAAATCAGAAACACCACCATATTTTGGTAATTACATAATTTCATAAATCGGTGAAAGTTCTTGAACTTCAATATCCACAAACCATGTAGTGTTGGCTTTTTGGGGAGATTAGATTACAGGGCATACCGCAGTCAACCAACACCAATTCATGAACCGAAATCCAAGGTCTGAGAAGAAATCCCTTGAAATGTTACTGTGTGCAATGTAAAACGTCTCCAATAGTCTGCAACAATGTGTGTGCAGAGCATGAGGTCACAAACAATAGGTTGTCTTTAAAGGATAAATATTAGGTATATAATTTGTGAATGGCACACTCCATACCATTAATTGTCATGAACAAACAAATTCTTTAAGTATATTTATCCTTTCATATTTGTTACTAAAGAACAATTCTCAAAATCAATTAGAAATAAATTAAATGTTAATAGCAATATTTAGCAATATTAGGATATAAAGTGTGGAATTTTAAATTATATGTTTATTATTGCACAATTAAAAGAAAATATAATATTTC
>JABUQX010092709.1:10000-15000 GCA_015478945.1 Trachelipus rathkii
AGGCTGGCAACTTTATAGTCTAAATTTGCAGAACATTATGTGCCATTTATATAAAATATATATAGTACAAGGTAATGTATAACGAATTTCTTAATTCCTCTTTAAAGAAGTATCACCCAAATTCTTTCGATTCTTTTGTTCACATTCCTGTAGCCTTGCCTAGAAGTTTCAGCATTTCTTCATGTCTTGACTCTTGAGATATAACCCATCTTTTTGACGAATTGCAGTATTAATGTATCGGTATGATTGGTTTATTAAAGAACATTTTTTTCTTTGATGTAGTTCCATAGGAAATAATTACAAACAGAAAAAGTTAAGCGATCATTCAGGTCATGACAAGTCACAGAGTGCGAAATTTAATGGCCGAGAAAGATTTCTTTGACAACTTTCAAGGAAGATCTAGCTGTATGTGCGATTGCTCTGTCTTTTTTGGTAATAATGCTTTGTTTTCGTAACAAAAGGGTTGCACAACACGAACATATTACAATCGGAGTTCACAGTTACTGCCTGTACTCTCCCTTCAATGAAATATGAACCAAAATTACACACACTGTGCCACTCAGTAGCAATATAACACGTCTACAATAAAGGAAATGCTAATGACGTTGTCATGTATGGTTGTCCGACAAATAGCGAAAGAAGCTATTATTTGTTACCCATGAGGAGCATGTTATATGTCCATATTTCGAGCTTGCTATGCATTTTTCCAATCACGTCAATTTAATTCATGTGCAATCATAATCTTTCAGGCAGAAAACGTATATCGAGGTGAAACATACTTCGTACACTAGTGCCTAGTACAGTGCCATGCACCGATGCAAAACAACTAAAACTGTTCTGTACTGATAATTTTACGGTCTCAACATTTTCAGGTGGTTTCTTTTTAATATTGAACCTCTGGACCAGAAGTTTTCACCAACAAAAATATCGAATCCAACAAGACACTTTTTCATGACGGCCCTTATAAAGATGCAAATGAAATCTTCGCTGCTTTTGAGTTATCAAATCTCAACTTTCAAAAAATAGTTCCATCATAAAATCTTAATGTAAAGAAGTTTAACTTCTTCGTCCCTACTAAAATGAGGTTATGTGTGCTATTGAATGCCACCTTCCGCCAAACTACAGACATTTTTAAACCATTATGTTTCTCTGCCCAACTCTAATATATTACAACTTAATTAAAATAGGTTAATGTCTTAAATAATTTGCTCATTTACTCAAGAACCTAAATTACCGATAAATTTGATTATGTGCAAAGACAATGATGATGACAAGGATAATTATCAAGAAGATTTTGTTGAATATAGCAATAATTATAATAATAATAATAATAATAATAATAATAATAATAATAATAATAATAATAATAATAATAATAATAATAATAAATAATAATAATAATAATAATAATAATAATAATAATAATAATAATAATAATAATAATAATAATAATAATAATAATAATAATAATAATAATAATAATAATAATAATAATAATAATAATGATAATAATAATAAAATAATAATAATAATAATAATAATAATAATAATAATAATAATAATAATAATAATAACAACAACTGGGGTTATCAAACTTTTTCTTATTTTTATTGTCACAAGTTAAAATGTTATTTAAATTCAAATACCTTTTTAAGAATTTTTCTATCATGTGAAATTTTTAGTTATTCCCGCTAAAGTTTACAGAATTACCTTTGTTTCCAATACATACATAATAATGGGGATTATCACCTAAATAGAACAAATGTAGGGATTTTACCTGCAATTTTTTTGTTTCAGGAACATTCTTAAATAAGAGTTTAGCAATAGTCGGTAGGTTGGTTTGGACTCTGCTGACTTTAGTTCATAGCTCACACTCCTGGGAAGAAGTTCAGAATCGAAACCGTAGTTTTTTAAGATTCCATATGACCGTCGTCGTCGTCGTCTTGGTCGTCGTCGTCGTTCGTCGGTCGTCGTCGGTCGTCGTCGGTCCGTCGTCGTCGGTCATCGGTCATCGTCGGTCATCGTCGGTCATCGTCGGTCGTCGTCGGTCGTCGTCGGTCGTCGTCGGTCGTCGCGTCGTTCGTCGTCGTCGTCGTCGTCGTCGTCGTCGTCGTCGTCTCGTCGTCGTCGTCGTCGTCGTCGTCGTTTAAGCTTTAATGTCCTGAGAACCTCCTGCATATATTCATGAACAACTCCCTTGAAGCTTTTCTAACCCGTATCACTTTTTATAACCTGTAAAACTTTCAATCAGTTTTCATATTTGACGTCCTACAAAAGTCCATCTTTAATTTTTGCCTCACAATCCTCGATAATTTTTTTCCGTTTGTAAGTTGAAGTTCACTCCAATTTCAACCTCTCATATGCTTTTTTCATATCGGTAAGTGCTTGTGGCACTAATGGAAACTTATTTCCGTTGTGGAAACCATTATTTCCAAGCAACCTTTAAAAGTTTCGATAAATAAAAGCTACCCCTCTATGTTGTGTTCATGACTTAATGCTTCAGTAACAATATTATTGCAAACATTTCCAGATTCATGGGAAAAATCCATAAAGTCAGTTTGTTTATTTCTAGAAATATAGAATTTTGTTTCCATCGTTCAGGAGATTACAATCATTCAATTTGCAGTCTCAATATACTGCTCAACTTTAAGGTAGGTTTAAATCACCAACAAAGATTTTGAAATCTTCTTGAGTAAGTGAATGTAATTTAAGAGATGAAAGGCAAGTTGCAAAACTTGGATTAAGGGTTGCATGAGCATTGCCATGCTCCCAATAAGTCATTGGAATATCTATGTTTATGTACAAAAATTCCTTTGCCCAAAATATTAGTAGAATTTCTCGAGTTATGCTGATATGAAATGACACAACTTTTACCTCTTATCTTTGTCACCAACTTCACATCCAATATTAATATCATAATATAATTAGCGAAGTAAAACTACGTTCCTGATTTTTAAATGTTATATCACTACAAATATAACAAAAGAGCACAGATGATAATTTCTATTAATATAAGTATATATATAAATCTATATATATATATATATATATATAAATCATCTATAACATATTAATATCATATCTATGGCTCTGATTAATCCTGTTTATATGAAATATATAATTATTATATATTATATATATCTACCAGAATTGCCCAGCGCGGCTCTTTACGGGGAAGATCAGCAGGAGCCGGGGCCTCCTCTAAAAAAAATCAAAGCAACTAATGTATATAAAATAATTCAACTTTTATCATATTATTATTACTTATTATATAATTAATGTCCTTAAAATGTTAATACCACGCAACGCTAATTTCATTAAGTACTCACAGTATGTATCCTCTCTTATGCTGAAGATCATATTTTTCATATAGGTCTAATTGACTGGAGGAATTTGATTTGTGCCCTCCAAGAAACGCAGTAATTAACTCTTCAAAAACACTGAGTATGTCATGGAAATCATTAGAAGTGAGCACAGAGAAACCTTATTCTAATTTTTGTCTATTTATTGGGATTTTTCCACAAAGCCCTGGTATAAATGGTGACAAAATCACAAAGGAGTAGAGAAAACTAATATAATAAATAGAGAAATTATTATTGATTAATGACTATCATTATAACGATTATTGTAAAAACCATTTTCTTACAATATAATGATAAAATATTATATTTACTAGGCGAGGATTATCTAAATATATATATAATTATATAGTTTATTACAGGAAAAGTGTTAACTATCACAAATTCAGATATAACTATTATACGGATTTATGACTAACTAATCTATGAAGTACAATACGTCAGTATGCATTTCATTTGTTTTATTAACCATTAATTAACTAACTATTAATACCCATAAATATGATAATATTAATATAAAATATATATATATATAAATATATATAATTGAGATAGTGAGAGAGAGAAGTAGAGAGAGAGAGCAGAGAGAGAGAGAGAGATAGAGAGAGAGAGAGAGAGAGAAGAGAGAAGAAAGAAGAGAGGTGGAGTAGAGGGAGAGGAAAAGATTTAGAGAGTGATAGGAGAGTTAGATTGATGGAGAGATAGAGAGAGAAAGACAGAGAAGAGAGAGAGAGATGAGAGAATAGCAGTTATTCTTTTTACTAAATTTATGTTAATATAGAAAGATGTATTTCGATTTTAAATAATAAACTTTTCTGTAGTAATACTTAGCAATTTTCAATCGAGAAGGAGGCAAAAAATGAACATTGAATTTTCGGAATATATAATAGATACAGCGATTTTAATTTAATATTATAATTATTTATTCTATTTTGTCCCTATTTCGTAGTTCATACATTAAATATTACTAGAATCAGTCTTAAGAGTGTTTAAAAAAATGTTACAACTATAGGACTTGTAGCCGTTGTGTTACAGGTTTTTCGCTACGAAAATGCAAGACACGGGGCCCTTGAGGCAAAGTTTCTTCTTTAAAGGCTCTCCTACTGTAGGGAGTGTGCTATAAAATATATATCCACCATGATACATCAATTAGTTATCACTTCATTAAAATTAGCTAAAAACAAGAAAAAGCACAATATTATTCAGCATCTAGTTCACTATTACCATTTATTTATTATTTATTTATATATAATTAAAAATAATTACTTTATAAATTTTGATTATCCATTCCTAACAGTTCCTTTTAGACATATAAGTTTTATGGTAACTATTTCTTTCAAATTGAAGTGAACATTAAGAATTCTAAATAATACTGACATTAATTTTATGCGAATGTTGCATTTAAGAAACAAGTAATGTTTTTTAATTTTTTTTTCTTAAATTAAACAAGTGTTTGGTAACTCTTGACAGGAATAAAAAAAATTGTAATAAAATTAAACTTCACGAATGATGTGTCTTGAATTGCTTCTCTGTATTTTTTGGTAAAGAGTAGTGCTCGTTATCAATTTAATAATCAGATAAAAATAGGGTATTGCAATTACTGGGAAGAATGCTTTATAGCTTTGAGTTTAATTGTTAACA
>JABUQX010092709.1:20000-30238 GCA_015478945.1 Trachelipus rathkii
GTCATGGATGGCGCGAGAAAAGCAAGATCGAACTATGGATTTATGAGGAGAAAGATTAGTCGAGCAATGGAATGACCTGCTCTATCCATCAACGTAATATTACGAGCTCTCCACTTTGTTCGGTAGAACTATCCCGAAGCTCGTTCAGAGAAAGCAGTCATTCAAATTATAGTTTAGCGTAGAGCAAGCATGCCCCATACAGACCCAAATTAAGTGCAAGAAAAAACGCATTACACCGGTTAAGGTGAGCTTTTGGAGAGAGTAAATATGAAATGTTTTAGGTTGTGGTATGATTTACCGATAGGAGCGAAGGTGGTTGTATTTTATAAAGAAGTACTAAGACTGTTGGAATACTAGTTGAGTGTTCAAGTTAGTGTGGACAATCCGGAATGTGTGTAGTTTAGGTTTCTTAATTAGTTGCTCTCAACAGATTGTATAAGAAAAAACTGACATCGATTTCGGCCTTCCTCCCACTCAGACAATCATGTCATGTATGAGAGACCTCCCACAACCTGTATCAGTGTCTGTGCTACATTGAAATCTCCTAAATAAGCATACTCATGTATTGGTAGAAAGATATATACAGTTAGTCGTTGAGAAGTTAATATAAAGTAAATAAAAGTTAGCATACTAGCTTTTAACAATACAGTACCTGACCCTCCCAAACAAAAGATTATTAAGTGTAATAGTTGAGAGATTATTTAAGGACTCTACGAATAACTTCGAGAGTTAGAGTTTTCGACAACATATCTTTAGATAGCTTCAATATCAGTGATCGTTTGTTGTTGCTATTACACAATACCCACTGTATCAGGGATGGAATGTGAAATGAGTTTAGTAAAGATATATTACGCGAGTGGAGCTGAATTCTTAAGCCCTTCTGTCTCAGATTCACGAGCAAAGATTAGGTTGAGAGATAGAGACTGAGCTTGATTTAATAATGTTTCCTGTGTATTGCGCACATATATTGTGTGAGAGAAGTTTCAAGCACTATACGGGTGTTGCTCTAAGTCCTACTGATAAGTTCTCCGCCTATTTTGATCTAATTGTTTTAACAACATTCACATCTATTTATTATAAATTTTTTCAACTGTCTCACACTCACCGAGGTGTAAAAAAAATCAACTAGGAGACAAACAGAACTTCAAAGCAAGGAGAAACGAAAATACAACGTTATTGGTTCAAGACTCAAGTTAATCACCAAAACTGTTAATTAATCTGAATTTTATATAAATAGACGGGCTAAACTCTATTCCTGTAATACTAAAAGATGCATGACTTTACAACAGAAATTCAGTTAACGACACTCTCTCCAGTCGATGCCTATATTCCTGGGCTAAGCCCTGTTCATGCAAGCTCAGTAGTACGATACAAGGTATCCTTGTACCGCTTATTGCATCTCCCTTTTCTGTTAACCCAGTCGGGTCGGTTCTAACAGCAACCAATTATATATCCACACGTTACAGGACTTATATATTCATCCTTTCCCACAGACAAACATCTGACTAAACTACTTCTCTTATATTTTCTGTTCTTCAACATTTGTATACTCCTCACCCTCCTCTCAAAGCGCATGATCCATTTAATCTATATTTTATACCATCGACTCGCACATAATGCCCTTTCAGGATTTTCTTGGCTGACCAATGGTATTCGTTCTATATCTTCAGAACTGAACCAACTATTCCAATCGACTAAGGTAGATAATATCCAACAACAAGCCGGCTGTAAGTCCTTTATCCACCACATGATTTAAATTGCATTCCCAGCCACATCTCCTCAGCACTTGCCCACGATCATTTCCTGATCGTCCTTTTTCAATCGTACTTTCAATCGCCACCACATACCCTAATGGATTAAACTACAGACCTTGTGAGGAGCCAGTGCCTTGGGACGATGAATAAACTTCATGACACTGAGGACTGTTCTCAGTCTCAGAGTATACCCCGTTCTACGGATAATTCTTTCTTAAGCGTTAGCACGCGTGCCTTGTCTCTTCTGATAATTCTTTCACACTGGAGATATTGCGCGTTATGGAAATAGATGGTAGTTAAATTGGGTACTAATGATGGTAAAGAAGATATAGTATCAGTGAGTAGATTAGTTGATGCTATAAAAGAGCTTAAGCTGAGGATCTATCTGGATACGATATATATGAGATAGATAGATCAATGAAGAGTAGGAGGCTGTTATACTTTTGGACACTGTAGTATGATGTTCGAATGTCATAGATCACTATCGAGAATCTGTTATCGACGCTGTAGGTCGAACATCAGGACTACACACATCACGCGGAACATAGAACTTTACGCTCGTTAAGTTTGAGCCAGTGATGCGATACTGCGGGGTACTGGTGTAGCTTCTGCAGGTATCTCTATTTCTATTTCTGGTATGAGGGTGCGACTCGCTGGATGGAGTCTCTGATCAGCTTCCCTACGATCTCGGGAGCTATCCATTATTTTTCACATTTTGGCTTTTTCTTCGTGCAGCTGTCACATCAACTGCTTACATAAACTTTGTTATGGTTTCTTATATCTTGTAAGTCTTCCCTACATGACTACGCGTAGGTTATATATATATTATTAGTGTTTCCGTCATCTTTGCTTCCGCTTTAGTTCGTGGTTGGTCTTGTTGAGTCGTTTGATTGGAGATGTGATGTGTAGTGTTTCTTTATATAGTATTATCTTATTTAATTTATATTATTTTTTATTTATATTATTTATATATCTATATAAGTTTATTTTATATATTATATATATTAATTTATTATATTTTAATTTATTATTTATTATATTTTTTTATATATTATTCTATATATATTCCTCGTCAGGTCTAATTATATGTGTATATTGTATATATATGTATAATTAATAATAATATTATTTATTATGTTATATTATTATTTTATATTTTGTTTTATATTTATGTTTTTTTATTTTTTTTAGTATATGTATTTATAATAATTCTTATTATTTTATTTTTATTTTTTTTTGTTCGTGATGTACTTTTTTTCGTATTTATTTGTATTTGTAAGTTTGATTTATGTTTTTTATGCTGTAGTGATTACAGAACAAACACACACACGCACGTGTATATATATATATTGTTAACGCAGTCGTTTTCTGTAATAAAACAAACTACGATAATTAAAATTCACAGTATAAGCTTATATCGATACGGCACTTAGATTAGATCGATCTCGCACTGATTGTATGTATGTATATATGTAGTACTCTATGTTAGTAGTGTGTATCATGGTATCTGGTGCATAGTGTGTGTAAGGCCGAGTAACATCATCGTAGATAGTAGTAGTATAGTATATGTGTATTTTTTTTTCTTTTTTTTTTATGTAGTGTATCGTCGAGAGTCGGGGGAAGATCACACGAGGGATATAAATGGTACAGTGCGCACACGGCGATTATCATGATGTCTTGCTCTGTGTGATCGTAATAATAGTGAATACCTATCGTGTCTCATTAATATAATTTGTATTTATAAAAATGAACTGTGTGCACTTATCCTTTTATATATATTTATTTATTAATTTTTATATTATATATTCCTATTTTTTTTATTTTCCTTATCTTTTATTATTTTCCTTTTTTACTATCTCAGTAAGGTGTTGATCCAACTTTTGGTTTACCTCTCTATAAGTTTTTATATAATTTCAAAGTATTACTTGAGGAATTATAAATTTTTATTCCATCTTCTGCGTTCAGACACGGTTTTATACCGTATCATTACACTATTAAAACTATAAATATCACACTTTTGATATTACATCTAAGAAATATAGCTTTTAACCACTAGGACTTTCAAGGATCAACAGAACAGTCATGATGGAGGATAGTCTAAATCTCTGCATCATCGACCTTCTGTCGGACTCCTTGAGAAGTTCCGTTAACTTTTTTTAATATAATATATATACTATAGATATTATATAATATATTATTAATACTTTGTTATATAAATATTATATATACTATATATATATAGTATATATAATATATAATCGTATCGCATCAGGTCACACGGGCTAAGATGCGAGTAGATACGGGTGTTGTGAGGGGTAGATTTGCTTCTGTTTAAGTAAAAATCTCAATCCGTATCAATTGGATATCTGAGCAGGGAATAATGACGGGAATTCCGGGGTTAGGCGTCGGACGGTACGTACGATCTCTAGTATCTATGTGATAATGTTGACTGCAATAGATATTATATACGCTACAATCAATCCTATTATTACTCCTCCCTATATATTTGCTACTTATTAGTTCCTCATATTATTTAGAATAGTAATCCTACTATATATATTATTATTCTCTCCTGATCGTGAGTAGCATTGATAAGTATATACATGGCGGAGATGATAACCTATTATGTTATTGAATTGTAGGATACGGTCGACGTAATAAGGTATGGCAGAGATGCACACACACATATGTTACATAAGATATAGGTAATCATGCTTTTCGCAGCTGGGGCGCGTTCAATTTAGTGGGTTTCATCTAAGGAATTCGGATAGTTAACATCTATAAATATTATTCTAATCGCATAACCTGGGCAACTATTAACGCGTTGTGTGTCCAAGACAATAGTTCTGAATATCAGTAACGAAATACTGGTGGTGGAGCCCAAGTACTTAGTTGAACTTTATTGTGATTCATACCTCTTTTCTTCGCTGCTCAACACTCATTTCTGTACGCGATAATACTGGGTGGGAACGCACATACGCGCTGATATACTCGCTATGGCCCAAAAATCACGCGACTGTTTTAGGAGTTAACGATACCGGCTATACTGCTACGTCTCGTCACTTGTTGGCACGGTAGCATTATATAATAGGCAACTCTGAGCATTAACGCGTAGGTAACTGTACTCTATAAATATTATGATCTATTTATTAACTGATTTGGCTAAGGTGCGTATGGTTGTTATTTTAACTAATAGAAAATAGTAAAAGTACATGTGGTTTGCTGATTCATATATGGTCTCCTGAAAACAAAAGTGAAGTGTAATCAAGTTATGAGGGGTTCGGGAATTTTCGAGATGTACTTCTAAAGAAAAAAAAAAAAAAAAAATGTCCAAGTGATCTCAATAAAATTTGTCAGATTAAACTCTCCCGTAAAGGCCGAGGAACTAGTAACTTACGCACCCATTTACAATAATTACCAGTATATATACGCACATCCTCAGAAATTTATAAAAAGTAGACGTCGCAAGAAGACCGGGGAGAAAAAGTTAAGTGCCCTCAAACTGAGCCGCAACTAGAAGATTCCATCATTCAATAACCATTTCCTTTCAGCTATAACAATGTTGTAGAAAACCTCTAAAAATTAAAGAGAACAATATAGGTACAGTAGAAAGCGTTATCTTTTGATGTAAATCGAAGATGGGAGGTGCCAGGAAAGCTTGTCGAACTAAGTTTTGAAATAGATAAGTAAACTTTGGGGGGTAGAGCATATCACAGCAAAAAATCCTTGAATACAAAAAAACATTCATGAACAGCGAATACAGGAATACACATGTGATTTTTGAGCTTAAGCAACACTCTGCCTTACCTTTGTTATTAAAGTGAGGTCCTAGTGTCTTCGTTGAATTTGTATTGAATTTATTTTCATTTTGCATAGAAAAGAAAGTATATTGCAAACTTTTGTCATGTAGAGGAAGCTGTCTTTAAAAGATTTTATGGAAAAAAGCTGTCGCCAGCAGTATGTTTTTAAACAAAGAACTTTCTTACAAGAGACTTTGTTTTTGAAAGGTAATCCTAACTCGTCGTAGAATTTAAAATATCAACATCAATTGTATCTTCGTTAGTCAGCCATGAAAGATATAATTCTCGCCAATGTGAGTCGGTCTGACACACCTTGGAGTCTCTCTTTAAAAATCAACTCATTGTTCTGCAATTAACGACAATTCAAAGCCACACCTTTGTAAAGCTTGTGCACGAATCCTTTTCAGAACGTCATTACAGGGATTATCCTTGAACAGTGTTTAAGAAATGCCTGAATAAATGGAAACATTTCATTAAATAGGCACTGCTGTAGTCGAGAGATGCAAGCTACTAACATAAAAAAAAAGAGCTTTCCATTAATTTGGTGGATAGTGAAAAATGTAACTGGCTTTGCACATCAGAATACAGTTCGTAATTAAGAGTGCTATCATCTCTCAGAGATGCGTATAAGAGTTATTAAGCAAGTGTATGGTTATTGCTGCACACTTCAATCACTCAGTTGCAGCTCAAAGTGATCTAAAAGAAATACAGTCGAGGCTAAATGTTTCCCAACTTTCTGTTGTAATGCAAGATTTCAGACTCGTTGGAATAGTATTTATACATGCTTGAGAGGATGAGAGAATAAATGAAAGCCTGTTGAGATGGTTTGGTTCAAACAACACAAAGGTAAAAGGCCTGACTGGTGATGATGAAATGGCGATCTTAGGTAATCTGTATTACTACTCTACAAGCCGTTTAGATAGAGGTACAAAGACACTAATATTTAGCCAGAAAATTTCTGTTTGTCAGACGTGATCCTCATGGTTCAACGATGAGGAATCAGTGTGCTGAAAATTAATGCTATTAAAAACAGTAAAGGGACTTTCCAAAAAATGCGGAACAATCAAATGCTGGCAAATGGATAGTAGATTTCAAAACCTCTGCGCAAAACAGGGACGTACGCCATGTGCAATAGCAACATTTTTCTGGAGAATCAAGATACAAGAAAAATTTACTTGAACCACGTGGTTTTTCAAAACCAGAGGGTTAAAATTAATTTTAGTATGCCTATGTGAGAAATGCTGCAAATGCAGAAATATTCACCACCATAAAAAAGCAATCACAGATTCACAGAAACAGAACACAATTACCCATTGCTAGCGAAACCATTGGCTGAAAATTCCATGGAACTTTCCTTTGGCTTCTAGCGCCGATGAAGAGTCTTGTTCAGAGGTCAAAAGACATTCACTATTATTGATCGAAGAATATCTAAAGCGAAAAATTTTTTAACGCTTGGAAATCCGATAAGATCCACTGGTTCTTGGTGGCGTGATAATTGTGAAAAGTTTTCCACATTTGGCGCAGAAACTCGCCAGGGAATCACTTAGCATGGCCCCCATCAAAGCAAGTGTCGATAGTGAGCGCTTTTCAGCGGCTGCATGGTACTCATTTACGACGCAAAGGAGAAGCAGACTATCACCTCGGCAAGTTTTCCGTGCATCTTATTTTCGTCAATGCAGGAGTTGAGAAGTTGGTTATTTCAGTATAAAATATATATCTTATTTCTCAAATGGGTGGAGCTGGGGAAAGAGGTGGTGGATGCATTTAGAAAGGGCCAAAAAAAAGACTCTTCTGGTAACATATATATATATATATATTTATATTATATATATATATATAGTTATATATATAATATATATAATATATATATTATATATATATATTATCTATATATAATATAATATATATATGAGGGACTCTGTGCTAAAATCAATAATAAAAATAATAAACTATCCGCTATCCGCATCCGCAATCCGCGGATAGTGACTTTTTACTATCCGCATCCGCTACACCTCTAATATATATATATATATTATAATAATTATATATATATATATATTATATATATATATATATATATCATATATATAATATATTATAGTATATACTATTATTGATTCTCCTGTAATGGCAACCAGAAGCACAACGTCCAATTCCTTATTTGGACATCCTACGGAATTCCCACCGTCGATGACTCCTTCCAAAGCAGACGTGTATCGACACTACATATTTGTTATGAGAAGAAAACAGGTTCTGACGAAAGGTTCGGCAACTTCTAAACATTGTCATAGAATTGTTGCGGAAAATCTGGAAAAGATATGGGATAAATTTTCTTTCACTTATATAACACATGAGGGTATATGTTCGAAAGTTGAAAGGCTTATAGAATCAGTAGTAAAGCTTAATAAGATTCCAATATCACGCCGTAATGAGGACTTTTATGAAACGTTAAATTCATATGACCAAATGTTTGACATTTGCACCTGCAATTGCTACGATAACAATAGAAAACGTCTAGATTGTAGATGTAAAACCAGAATACCAAACATTCAATGGGAAGCATTAGTTGGACAGAAGAAAAGGATATGCCAACTAGGACCGATTGATAGGACCGTTACAGGTGCCAGAAAAAGAACGCAAAAGAAAAACGAGAGACATATGTTGAAAAGCGACAGAAACCCTATTATAGGAGGAGTTAGAGGTATATCAATAGATGTTAGTTATCCTTCATCCAGCAGGGAAGCAAATTTAGAATATATGGAAGAAAAAATAATGGAAATGGAGGAAAGTAACAATGATGATGAATTTCGACCAGATTGTGAGCTCTGTGAACATATGCGGAATAGATTTACATATGAAAATCTTTCAATAGTGGCTGACAGATATCGTGTCAGCTCTAGAGCAGCTGCAGCAATTGTTAATGCAGCATTGAAAGATATGGGTATTTTAAACCAAACCATTATGCTGGATAAGAAAAAGGTTCAAAGACAAAGGAAACGTAATTGGCGAAGTTTACTCGTTGAGAATATGAAATATGAAAATACTAACATACAAATGCATGGATTTGATGGCTGATAACGGATAGGACCAGACAGAGAAGGGTTTAAGCTGAAGAAATTAGCGTTCTTTGTTAAAGAACTTGAAATATATTACATCACATCATGTTTACTTATCCAGATGATGGACAGGCTTAGAATCTATCGCAGGATCGAATATTGACATTGCATAATTGACTATCAAAATAGCAAAGGATTCCATTAAAGCTCTTCTTTGTGATCGGTACTACCCGGTCAATCCTTGGACAAGGGTTGATGGAGTGTAAGATAAAGAAATATATCTTGAGAAGCAATTGCAATGGTTCATTGTCCTTACCATGTAATGAATTACCATTTCCGTCATGCATTTCATGTTAATAAATGGAAATCAACAACCGGTCCTAAAACTTCTGAAGGGGTTATTGAAAGAAAAATTCAGGAAGAATTTAACTAAAATTAGAAATAGTGCATTTGTGCCTAGTAATATGCAACCTTGGAACAAGTACCGAACTATTGTATCATCAATTAAAATGCCACAGACCAAAATATTTGCACGACAATGTGCACAAGTCGATAGTTCAGGAATATTCCTGCATATTGGCAAATAAGATCTCCAGGACTATTCATCATAATTGGGGCAAGGTGGCTTATCACAAAGCGAACAGAATTTAACTGGTTATATGTTTAAAACGAGGAACAACTCCCAAAACCTTCAGGGATTCTAAGTAGACATATAATGAAGTTTATGCACCAGCAGGTTTAGGTAAATCTGCCCCAAAAAGCAACCGATGGAGCTGAAATTTCCTGTGTATTTGAATGAACATGGTTAACAAAGTAAACACAAAAATATGTGTCATTAAGAACAGTGCTCACACACAATCGTACTTTTGCGAGATCCAGAAAACATATTTGCTAGCATGTTTGGCGGACACAAGGGAGATAAGAGAGTTAGCTATTTACCGAATACTAACGTAAAAACAAAATTAAATGCAAAAATTTTGAAATTCCTCACATTTAATTTTACTGCAGATGACCTATCCGAATATGATCAAGCTGGAGTCAAAGAAATTATAACAGAGGTCACCACTCTTAAAAAAAAACATTGAAGAAAGAAAGAAACTGCTGAAAATGAAAACTGAACCCATACATAACATTTCTTTCCATGCCACAGTCAGGGAGTAGAACGTGCTGTACATTTAGTAACCCAAGCTTCGGAGGCTAGAATTGGATACAACAGTAGGCATTCATATATTTTGAATGTATTAGAGTCACGAAAAACACTTCCAGAATTCAATTGGAAAGGACAGTGGTGTCGAGTAGGGTATTAAAGTGTTATCCATAATATATATATATATTATATATATTATATATCTATGATATATATATAATATATATTAATTCACTATAAATATATATATATATATATTATAATATCTTATATATTATATAATACTATATATTATATATATAATATAATATCTATAATATATATAATATATATATATAATATTATATATATATATATAACTATATATATTAATATATAATATATATTATACAATATATAATGGAAAATAAAGATTTGCTTTCATGAAAACAATTATTTTTTAATAACGAAAATTATTACGTACGTTGTTGATCTTGGTGTC
>JABUQX010092710.1:0-15000 GCA_015478945.1 Trachelipus rathkii
GTAGTTTTAGAGATATTATTTTTTTATTATTTCACTTATTTTTACTCCTTCAATTGCTTCTATATTAAATATAAGATTTTATTTGAAAGTTATATAAAAACGAGCCTCCGTTTTTAATTAAATATTATAAAAAAAACGAAACTATGGTGGTCATATGAGATTACAGGTAATTAAAAGATATCGAGGAGCTTCATCGAGTTTACTTATTTTTAGAAGTTGCGTTAAATTTTTCTGTATGTTTCTTCCCGCCGAAGGCAAAGGCACGAAGATTCCTTTGTTTCTGTTGGTGAGTGTGTGACTTTCATTTCAGCTTTCCAGGGCATCGCAGAACAATGCTCCTCTTTTTTCATTACTTAATGTAATTAATTAGTTAGGCAGATTATCGCTTAAAATATTAATATCAAAAGATTGGGTTAAGTTATTGTTAAGGTATACTACTCGAGCATAAAGATTAATGACGTAATATTCCGTCTTTTTTGATGTTAGTTTCGCAAATTTGAGCTAATTTGTGAATATATTTTAAGGTTTGATAGTGTATGGCGAAAGATGTTTTTTTTAGACCTCCTCTGCGATTCTTTCATGTGAGAGTGAATTTTCGATGTCGTTTTAGGACTCTTTATATATATTATTATATCTATATATATATATATATATATATATATAATAAATATATATTATATAGTATATAAATATTATATATTATATAATATATATATTAATATATATTATATCTATATAATAATAAATATATATAATATACTATATATATATACTATATGATATAAATATATATATATTATATATATATATATATATATATAGATATATATATAATGTATTATATTATCATATATATTATATATATATATATATATATATATATTATAATATATATATATATATATATATATATATAATATATATATATACTATATAATTATATTAAATATAATATATTTATATATAATATATATTATATATATATATAAATATATCTTATATAATATATATATATTTATATATATAAAATATAATACTATATATATATATTATATAATATATATATATATATATTATATATATATATATATTATTATATCATTATATATAATAATATATTATATATTATAACGTTGAAAATAAACATGTTTTTTTTAACCAGCAAAACAAAAACTATAAAAGCCATGCTAATTTTCTGGTTTATTTGTTTGTTTTGTTTTAATACCTTTAAAATCTAACATTTTAAATTTTTATTTGATTATACGTATTTATTTGTTATTTATATCAATGTTTTTTAATAAATTTTGAAGCCTATATAATATATATATATATATATATATATATATTAATATATATAATATATATATATATATATATATATATATATATATATATATAAAGCACTGAAAAACAACAATTTAATTATAAGCAAAGGTATTTTTTCAATTTCTCAAAATATATTTTGGATTATTTTCAATTATATATATAGTATATATATAATATATATTATATATATAATATATATAATAGTATATATATATATATAATATATATATATATATATTATATATATATATATATATATATATATATAATAATTATATAATATATATATATACTATATATATCAAAATTAAAAGTGAAAAATAAAAATTCTGATTTTTAGAAATATCGGTTATTATTTTGTTCCAATGTATCTCAAATTGTTTTGTACCAATTTTAAGCTTTATCCAAGGTTGTTAACACGTCGTGCTATGGTCCTAAAATTATAGTGAAAGCTCCTTAAAAATATTACATACTGAAAAGTCTTTTTTTTGCGAAAACTTTTTTTTATTTCTAAAGCAGTTACAATAAAACTTAGAGAAATAGTATAATAGCAGGATATAAACATTTTTTGTTAAATAACTTTATAAAATAAATGAGCTTGCAACCCTCGGCAACGCCAACGAGGTAAGAACACTCGCGCATGCTCTAAACAGGTTTTAGGAAAAATTCACTCTCAGTTATATAAGCGTTTTTTTTTTTTTAAGCAAAGAGTTATTATTTAGTATGAGTAATAATAATGATTAGCAATTAAATATTAGTATATATAAATTGAAGATTTTTAAATATTAATAGATAGAAAAAAATTATTTCTAATTGGTGAAACCTTACTTAGGTCATGAACGGGGAACAAATAATAAGAGTAAGAATAGCAAACAACAATAACAATAGCAACAACAGCAACAACAACAGCAACAACAACAGCATTAAAGCGAGAATGAGAATGGCAAAGAATCTAGTTAAGGCAGGGTTTGATACTGACATTATCTATTGAGCAACTGGTTTATCAACTGAAGAATATGCTGATAAAGAGAGTATCGGTTATACAAGCCAAAACGGAGGACAAGAGATAAAAAAGTGCAGTCTAATACCATCTTCAGAGAAACATACACACGCAATTATTTTAAAAAGGATTGAAGATCTATCACTGTATATAGTAGCACTTCAGAATGGCTTATGCAAATGATCACAATCAGAGAAGATAGAAACTATACTTATCCGATCAAGCAAATTTGAAAAGGGACGTACCAGCGTTTGTGGCCGGTTGATAGAAAACTAATGGTATTCCGAGAGAAGGATCAGACCATAAGAAGAAGGAAAGGTATAGCACAAAAAAAAAGTGTATAAGGATGATCCAGTATGAACCAACTATTAGCTTGTTCCTTCTTTATTCTGAATAGATGTATCAATATATAAGGAAATTTACTTTATTACCTATTTTGAGAGTTTCAAGCTGCGTTACTCAGTTTGATAAATATATCGAATTTATGTTATATTAATAAATAAACTAGTATATTTTAGTTTATAATCAAAGTATGTCGGATTGCTTTGTTCATAGGATCAACAATTGGCTTTACCTTCGTCATAATCCTTTGACTCTGTTACGATAAAGAGTACATGTAGGAAGGTCGTGAGAAAAAAGAAGACAGGCTTAATCAACGCCATTTTAAGGTGTGAGTATTAAAGCAAAGAAAACAAAGGCTATGAATACTCGAATCTAAATTTACTATGGCACCTAAATCTCACTGTATAGAGCTACAGTAACTAGATGAAATTAGTATGAGTTGACAGTGAGCGAAGATTTCGTTCATTTAATATAATGGAGTTTTATGGAAGCCCGTTACTCATTTATGATCTAACCAACACCGTTAACGAATAAAGTTAATAAGGTTTCAGTTTGAACCGAACTTCTAATTCGAAAACATAACGGAATCAAGTTACGAAAACATATAATTTTGCCACAACAACGTAATCAAGAATATATTGGCTCATTTGCGCTATTGATACAGATTTTGTAAGCGGCATTAGCGACTGGGATATCCTAAATATCGCCCGAGTGTTTCTACACTAGAATAATATATGGTAAGGGGGTAGCCAGTAGAAAAAAAGATGATGGAATCCTCAAATATTTATAATGGTGACTGCTAGGAAATAATGGATTATGAACGAGTTAATGTTTACACTACCGAACGTGTCCCAGATTTACACAGTCTCTCTAGCTAACCAGGAGGAGGTAAGAGGTTCAGTGTTTCGAGAGTGTGTATATTCTTCTGTTGACAACTTTATTAAAGATAAATTCCATTTGGTATGATTCGTGATAAATCCATGTTAGGCTTGGACTTTTACAGAAGCTTAAAAAAGTACAGTCATAGTTTTGAGTATTTTGATATCTACTAAACGAGAGAGAGCTTCAAATATCACCGGCAATTATGTAATTATAAAATAACTAAATTGAGAAAAAATATTTTTTTGAAAGATTGAAACATAATCATTGTTGAGTGTCTTCAGTGTATAGTACGTCATCACATATATTTTTTGATAAGTCATAGTTAGACATCTAGTACTTAGTTTTTTATAATAAAACAAATATGAGACACTAGTTTACGATCGAGGGTTAGGAGTAAACATTACAGTGCCATATTATCAGTTATCGTATAGACTCAAGAATAGTTGGTCAGTAGTACTAATGTTCAGAAACTTCAATTCCAGGTGTTGAGAACGCCTGAAATCAGGAAAAAAAGATTGATGGCTGATGCATATAACTATTTTGAAATGCATGAATGTATAATTTCTGAAAGCTGTAAAACTATCGGAACTAGTGCGAATCTTGAAATTATTTTTTTATTGGAGGCCGTTCCCCACAGCCGGGACATAGATTACAGAAAGCCAGGTGCTTATCTTATGGGCAGATGGATGGCGAAATACATTATTCCCTGTAATAATTATTTATTTCGAACAGAATTTCAGTTAACCAAAGAGAGAAGAATATACACTCATTTATGTAGATTCATATTTATTATAATGAGAAACTTAGCCTTAAAACATCGTTTCGTGCATAATAGGATAGTTTAAGTGCTAGACGTGTTATCAAATAGCTGCGGAGAAGTTCCTATCCATAGAGCACACTAAAGCAAATATCTGCTCTACTAAACGATATATAAAATTTTTGAGAGAATTTGAGCACATACGTGCAGAATCAAGCTTTGGACTGTAGTAAAGTAGGCCGAGGTGGGCCGCTAAGTAGGCGAGTCCCTGACTCAAATGTTAACTTTTGGAATCATGATCTATATTACTTAATGATGTTATCTGTCCGATAAGTTCTATTTGTATTCTGCTCTATTTGACGGTCTGGTTTTAATAACTATATATGTTGAAGAATATAATAACTCTAAAATATACTGAAGTAAATTGATAGTGGTTTCATGCGAGAGAATTGAATATGTATATTATACTATAAACTGTTAAGTTATATATATTATAATATAAAAATTTATAAACACAAAAGATATTAAACAGTGGTAGTAATAAATTCTTTATATATGTTACTAAAAGATATATATAATGATGATTTATTAATTATGAAATATATATAAAGAAAACTTTTGAATAAATTATATTTAAGTTATATTTTGAGAATTAGAGTATATATAAAAGTGTTAACGTGTTATTAATTAAAAAACATATAAATGTATTTTATAATATATAATTAAATAATATCAAGTATATTAAATATTGTCGTTAATGATTGAGTGATGAGGCTTACTTTCGAGAGCTAAAATCGTGGTGTTAGAAATGTTGCGCAGTGTGTGTGTGTGTGTAGTTGAGTGAAGATGTATGTGTGTAAGTAAATATCTTAGTTGAGTATGTGACTGTAGTAATATATATCACTGTAGTTGATGGTGTTAATAGTACATATAATATATAAATAATACATAAATTTGATGTTGTAGTAAATATAGTATAAATTATCTAGTTGATGTGTGTGTGTAAGTTAAAATCTGTGTTATGATATGAGATAGTTAATGATTAATATAATATCTGTGGGGTTCAAGAGTGTAAAGTAAATATTTTCATACAATCTTTTTAACAGTGAAGATGTCGTACATTGTAAATCGCAATTTCAAAATTATGATAAAATATAAATGATAATATTTGTGTGTTCTGTTAAGTGTTTGTTAATAAGTAATAGAAGTAGTTTTGAGATATACGATTGATGAATCTGTTTATGAATGATATTCTATGCCCTCTATACAAAATATTCATGTGTCTTATGGAATAAACACTTTTATTTTAACATATTAATTCATTCTCTGTGCATATTTTTGGTAAACCCCAGAACGACATCAGACATTACAATTAAATAGTCATTATTAGCTTGTCTATAATTATTGGTGAATATATTAATATATCAATTACTTGACTAACATGTTTTAATTTTTGTTGTCATTTTGTTGTTTAAATGTTGATGATGCTTAATGTAAATGTCATAGTGAATGTGTGGTATGTATTTAGCTTGTATACCCATTTAGTGTGTTGATGTATGCAGATGAGCGTAGTAGAGAGTAGTGTGTGTGTGTGTGGTATAGCGTTAGATTGCGAGAGTTGTCGTTTATGTGAGTTTAAGCTAACTAACAGGACAAGTTTAATAGGTTCTACTTAAGTAAATTTATATTATACTGAAAAAATGAAAAAAAAACATTTTGTTTTAAACCAAATGGTTTAAAAATAAAGTGGTTATAATATAATATAATTAATATAATATTAATTAAAATAAATTATAAATAATTAAATATAATATATATAGTATAAATAATTAAAAATAATTAAATAGTAAAAAAGTAATAAAAATAGTATATAAACAATATAAAAGTATTTTTAAATTACATAAAAATTTTAAAATATATTATGTATCTAAAAGTTATAAGAGAAGACCATGTTAACGGAAATGAGCAATGTGATCTTATAACGAAATATAAAAAGAAAAAGTAATTAAAAACAAATAATAAAAGAAAACATAACATGTATCAATAAATATATAAAATAGAAATAAAACTCAGTAAAAATAAAATAAAACAGTAATAGCAGATAACCTTTTTAATAACACATTAAATGAAGAAGTTCAATCTTTTTGGCAGAAGTGGAGGAGAGAAGGTAGTTAATAGCAGGTAATATTACAGAATCTTCTACAGTCATATCTACACTACTTTATGAGATGCAGTCTCACGCTCTCTTCGTATGGTATGCTTACGGTCTGCACACACTATGCTATTTACAGGTAATTAAGGTGGACTAGAATTTATGTGGTGTATGATACAGCTCACACTGTATTACTTCTAAGATTGATCGCTACTGAGTTAAAGAGTTAAAACATATGAGTTAGCCTTCATATGCCAAAGTAACAACATGAGGTTAGGACGCAATAAAGTCGAATGTAAAACACAATGAAGCTTGAGCTTTAATCCTTGTTGCTATGGTCACACCTCTATCTGATTACTGATTTACTGAGCTTGATAGTTCATGTAGAATACCGGTCTAAAAAAGTACATTTATATACTCCTTGTAGTATAAACTTATTTGAGCTCAGAATAACAGAGGAGTGGTGAAAAGCAGTAATTAATAACACTTTAAGCTCTTTAATGAGAGCCATTAAACCAGAGTCTACTAAGGGTTGTTATTAGTAATTTATGACATGTAATTAATAAACACATACCAGAGCGCATTCACTTTACCTCTATAATTCACATCTGCATGTCGCTCGACATGCAATCTGTGTTAAAAGTTCAATTTCCTTACAAACTCACTCGAGAAATATCAAATTTTATATTATACGTAACTCTCTTGCTGACCATGCGGGGCTGGGGGCTAAATTTTCATCTTGACACTACTAATAATTCAATGAGCATATATGAACTGATTCGCTACTGCTAAGCAGATTGAAGGAAATGATAAGGGTGGGAAATAGAGAAGCGTGGAAGTTTAAATACATTGTAGTTAACAATATAAACGGAGAGGAATATATAATGTTAGACGAGAAATCTTATGGAAATTATATGTTAATGTTCACTCTAAACAGTTTATAAATAATATTTAAAATCTGACAATGGAGTCATAAATCTTGATGTTATAAATTTTGAATAAAATTATTATTATGCAAATATAAATTATGCTCGTTAAACTAAAATATAATGAGTAAAATTTCTATGTATAATGAGTTCATACAGTTTTCTGAGGGTTGCTAGCTAGAAAAACATGTTTTCTAATTATATAAAAATTGGTTTTAAGGAGTATAGAACAAAAGATAAAAAATTGTTAAAAGAAGATCTTTTTTATATATTATATTGAAAAGAATTTCTTTAAAGTTTATAAGAAAAAATATCTAAACCCACAAAAAATTATAAACTTTATATGTATATTACTTATCTAATAATATTTCGTCACATTCCCTATATATTAAAAGTTTTCGCAGAACCATTGCGCCCTGCTACTGGCCTGCCGGGGGGCGCAAGCACAGCTTATTCTTTAAATATGGTTTTCAATCCAACGAGAAAGGTTGTTAGCTCACTTTTTTATGCAGGGTACAATATTATTTCTTTTAACACTCGAGAAGTGAGGGAACGAATCTAAGAATGAGAGAATATATATAAAAAGAATAGTTATTAAATAAAATATTATGCTGGCACCTAAGCGGGGCAGCTATAACATAGGCGAGGACGATGAGACCCGTGATAGTGTCTTGAGGATCGACAGATTATATGCTGAGAGATAGCAGGAGCAAATACTCATCGATTCAAGTCGTTTACAACAATTTGCAACTACTTATTTAACGTATTTCGCAGAGTTCTGACTCTCATATTTCTGAGGTTTTGGTATACCTTTAATTACCCGAATCACCCTTCTTCTCTTTGGTTTTATTATATTGGCACGCAAAGGTAATCTAGAGGCGATATGCACCGTCGAAGCATCTCTCACCAGAAGATTAACTATCTGCAACACATATTTTATACTTGAGGGAAACGCACATTATATATATTTAACTACTGTTCTATATAATGAATTATAGTTAGGCGTTGAGAGATGAGCATCCAAAGGTGATTTTCATCAAAGATGAATCATCAATATATAGTAATTATGATGATATCTATAAAGATGCGTCAATCAAATAGTAATGTAAGTCACTAATAAGATGAACCTTTCAAAGTTGAAGGCACTCAATCGCTGAGTATGACATTTATTGACTGGGTAGGCATCAAAAAGTATTTGAGGCATCAAAGTTGAGGCATCAAAGTTGTAAGGTACATCAAGTGAGGGGCTATAATATCAAAGTTATTGATGTAGCATAAAAATATCGAGTGTGTAGAGTTGTAAGAGTGGTAATGATGATATTCGTGTGTGAGATGAGAATGAAGTGTAAGTGTATAATGGTTTTGTCAACTTGTGATATAAGTTGTCATAGTGTGTATAAGTGTCATAGTGATGTGTGTATAAGTGTCTTTAGTGTATGTGTGTATAAGTGTTAGTAAAAGATAATAAACTCATAGTAGGAAGCATCCTAGCAACTTGTAATATACACCAATATTCTGGAAGGTGCTGTACTATAGATCCATGCATAACCTAAAGTGGGTGTAGAAGAAACAACTTCAGTAAAATAAGGAAGAGACTATTTCTAAGCTCTGATGGTGGAAAGCTAAAGGCACACACTTGAAAATAAGTAGCACTACAAGTTTGTGCACTATGAGAAATATGGCTAAAAACTCTACGAAGCAGCGTTAGTGAGGAAGACATAGTCTCGCGCTAATTGTAGTTGACACTTTGACATATGTCGGGCACTGAGACAGCAGTTGGCTATATGGAATATAGCTTAGGTTTAGGGCACATACTATGGGTCACTTTTCGAAATATTTTCTCAGCTGCCATATGGCATCTTGCACACACAAACTGGGCAGGTATCACTGAACTGGCTAATATGTGTGTGTGTGTGTGTGTGTGTGGTGTGTCGCTGTATCGTGTGTGCTGTTGGGTCAGACTGTGTCGCTATTGAGTAACGATCGTGAATAGAACTGGTCACTTGGAGATTTAGCTTCCTTGTACGTGTGTGGATGTTTGGAGTATCGCTAGCCAAAGTGGTTAAGGGCACCGTCAATATAGGGACCACCAGCGCGCGGAAGATGAGAACCTCGCTTAAGTAATCGACGGTCGAGTCAAAGACGAGTGCGAGCAATAATGGCGCGCCGAGCTCATAAAAAGGGTTGAATAGCAGGCTATCAAAAAGTTGTATGAAAGAATGCTAAGAAACTGGTAGTAAGGCTAATGCATGAAAGAGTCTGACGCTGGGTAAGGAGGTCTTAAAGGTGCTATTAGTGGTAAGGTGTAGATCCGAAGAATGCTAGAGAGATTGAGTAAAGTTTTCACTAAGGTGTATGGTATAAGTTATAGAATATGAATGAGTTTATTGATTGAAAAAAGGGAATAACGACTTTGTAGATTAATGGAGGCTAGGTTGTAGGTGTAGTACTAGGTGAAGGCTGGGTTGGAATCTCAATAAGGTGTTAGGTGTTGAGAAGACTAAGATGAAGGATGGGTGGTAGGTCTAAGTTTGGTACGGTGTAGGACATAGTGAAGAAGCTTTAGGTGTAGGCTTTAGGGGAATGTAATAAGGTCTAGTAGTGGATGTTTCTAGGCACAGAATAGGGTGTAGAGGTCTAGTAATTGAAATATATTATTGATGAGGTACTAAGGTGTAGGTATATCACTAAGTGTAGGTTGTAATAGTATAGTATGATGAAGGCTCAGGGATTGTAGGCTGGGTAGTTATAGCTTATAGTGGATAGGCTCGGTGTAGCGCTATTATGAGAGGCTCGGTTGTAGAGCTTAAAGGATGTGCGGTGGCATTCTGCAGTGTGGTGATGTGTGGTGAGGTTTGTGTGTGTGTGTTGTGTGTGTGTGTGTGTGTGGTGTTGTGTGTGCATATAATACTGCGCTGGTTGTATATATTTAATGTTATCCATATATATATATAATACTATATATATTATATAATATATATGATATTATAGTAATATATATATTATATATCATATAATATATTAGAATATATACTATCAAAAAAATAGGAGGCTAAAGTCCACATAAAGGGAAGGCAAAATTAGGGTTGGGCCAAAATATATATGAACCATAGGATGACCAAAACAGGTTAGGTCGAAAAAATTTAGGCTGTGGGGTATCGTCACCATATATATATAACGTAGTTTGCTTATGACAAACGTTATTTGGTATAGACTGCAACACTCTATTCATTATACTAGAAGGGTTGCAAAAAATATTAATAGAGGGATTGCCCGAAAAAATTAGTGAGTTGCAAAATAAATTTAGGTATATATTCTTAAAAATTTATTATGAGTATAGAGTTCCTCCAAAAATATTAGGAGTTATCTCATATCAAAAATAATTAGTATAGGTTGCCTATATATAGAATAAAATACCTATAGTGGGTACCAAAATTTGACTCACTCCAAGGAATAGACGTGAGAAGGTAGTATTGTTACTCAGTATAAATAAAAGGTAAAGTTCACCATATATATAAAAAAGGTCAAGGCTACCTCAAAAAAATGAGGTCAAGGTATCAAGGTAGAAATTTGGCTTTCAAATAATAGGTTAATGCTCAAAAAATAATAGTTAATAAGGTTCAAAAATAATAAGGTCAAGGAACTAAGGTAAAAAATTGGGAGGCATACTTAAAAACGTCAAGGAAAGGGTAAAATCAGCGTTGGTCATCTTTGACCAACACGTTGCTCCGAGATAGGTAGTTATATTTAACTTTCCATAGCACGACGCGCTACCACTGCAGCTAGCATAGTGATTATTCTTTTTTTAATGTTTCATGTTAAAAAATTATCAAAGCTTAATTTTATATAAGCTGTGAAGAGTTCTTATTTCTGACAAATTTTTACTACAAATACACAAACAGGGAAGGAGTCTTAATCGAGATTTTCTGTATTTTTTTTATTTTATTTTTTTATGAATGAAAGCTAATTTATAAATTCAGCTAAGAAGAAGAAAAAGTTTATTTATACATTATATTTATACAATATATCATATATATATTTCATCAATATATATTATTTTATATTTATATATATATAGTATTGATTATATTTTATTATTAAATATTAGAAATAATAATAATTTATATATATATAAAAGGAATATATAATATATAAAATATATATATATATTATATATATATATATATATATATTAAATAAATAAAATATATATATATATATATATATATATATATATATATATATATATATCATTAATTTTTTTAAAGTTTATATTATATAATATATATATATATATATATATATATATATATATATAATAAAAAGAGTAATCGTAGATTTTTTAATGAAGGAGAACAAAAGGGTGGGGTGATGGATGGTGGGTGTAACATCGATTAATTAGCGGTTGAGAGTTAGCAGAATTGGTATTAGTTCATGCCCACCCACTGTAGATTAGTGTTTTGCTAAGGTCATGGTAAGGTTTAGAAGCTACCTGTATTGGATCGAGCTTACAAAGCCTTAACTTAGGTTAATCACATGCTGTGAGTATAACTACTACTACCTGGGTATCGATATATCATACCTAAATGTATAGATACAATATCCGCGAGACTATACATCTCAAGAGAACATACTTAAGATTTAACAATACACACACATTTTTTTTTTTTTTTTTTTTAACAATGTAAACAAAATTTATCACCAAATGAATAGCAAATTTTTTAAATATAAGTTATAAAAAAGAATGGCAAAGTTAATTCTACTAACCTGCATGTATAAAACGTATATCTTTGTAAAAGATATGTTAACATTGTGATTAATGCACGAACCATGAGAGTGCTTGAAAAAAACCATGTTTCATTTGCGACTTCTATGTTAACAATTAAAATATATTAAAATATTTTTGTAAATGATAATTTATCATTTTCTTCCTTATCCCTCTAGTTAGAAGGAAGACTTTCAAACTTTTATTAGGACAAACCTTTTCCATAATCTTGGGTTGGTCAACTCACAGATTCAGTGCGGTTTGGGCCAGTACATAATGAGGTGCGGTGCGGCGTGGTGCGGTGCGGTCCGCGCAATTTTTCAATGTCCCGGGGTGGTGCTATTATAAAAATATAAATGTCTGGGGGATGCGTTGTGAGATGTGTATTGTAAACGAGATGTTTTATCACGATCTCCTGGTATGGTGCAGTACAGTTCAGAAAATTAAGATTCTCTGCCAAGAATACCACAATCCATTCTTTAAAGGTTCCTTTCATTAAGGAATCTCCAATTGTTTTCCAAGCCTATTTGGTTTTTGAGGCTATTTACAATGTACTCTTTTAAATCCAAAATAATTAAAAACAATGATACTTGCCTTGTGAAAGAAACCTTTCAAATTATTTGGTAATTATGCACTACATGGAGTTAAATAAATTACTAAAACACTTTAGTTTTATATTTTAATTGTTCATTTTCTTTAACCCTTTGTTGACGAGAGTAGGTTTTTCATTTATTTTATAGTTTTTTCTATTGTATTATATTTATTTTGAGTGTAGAAGATGGTTTATTACCTTTTTTCTCCGAATTTTTTTATTATTATGTTAATTTAGAAGACGGCACATGAGAGTACCGACAGACTTTCAATGTTACATTTAAAACTAATTTCTTTGATAATTTACTTGTAAAATAACTTAAAAAAATCATTTCACACAAGTTCAATTTTAATAAAGAAAAAATATATAAATCTTGTAAAAACTCAATTATTTACTTTAATATAATATATATTAATATATATATATATATATATAATTATATTTTATATACTATATTTCTAAAAAAATATATATAATATAATATATATATATATATATATATATAATATATATATTATATATAAAATTATAGTTAATTATATAGGCAAAATATCTATATATATAAGGCTATATTATATATATAATTATTATATATAAGTATATATATATATTATATAATATATATATTATATTTATATATATAATATTATATATATATAATATATTATATATATTTCTCATCTTTCTCATTCAGATCTTAATTAATTGGTAGTATCATATACTTACGAAAGTCCCCTCCATTGCCGTTCTGTCTCCGGTACATCTCCTCTTCCTCCACCTGTTCGAGGTTTTCGTCCTCTTTTCATTGCAGCTGCCACAACTCCTCCTAACCCATCTCTCTTGGTCTTCTTTCCCGCCCGGAACGTATAGGTAATCATTTTTGCCGGTGTATCTCTCATCTTCCATGCTTCTACACATGTTCGTACCATCTCAACTGTTGTTTTCCCACCAGATCTAGAACAGACTCCACCTCTTTCGACAAAGCAGCTGTTTCCTTATGTCCAATTTCTCCTCCTCTCCCCATCTACTGCTCCGCAGAACTATCAGTCTTAAAACCTTCATCTCCGCCGCCTTCCATCCTATCTTCTGGTATTTGGTGGTAGAGTTCACTCCTTCGCTTCCGTACATTCAGTCGTCGCTCTTCAGCATCGTGTATATAATTAGCCCCTTCACCTTTCTTGGTACATGCCTTTTCTTCAATATCGGGTACAGTTGCCTCAGTCTTCTTGAAAAATTTCTCCGATCTTTTTCCCTCAGAGCGATTCATGTGGTCATTTCCCCTACCGAACTTCACCGTCACTCCAGGTTAACTGAAGCTTTCGTGTCTCGAAACACGATCCCGTCCACCCTGGATCTCACATCTATCCCTCTCCCTCGAAATCTTCATCACCTCTGTCTTCTCTTTGTTCATCCTCATCCACTCATCCCGTAACACTTCCGACCATATTGTCATCACCCTTTGTAATGGCTCCTTATCTCTCGTCACCAATCGTATAATCATCACATATACGTAGCCATCTCATTTTTAGCCACTCCACTCATTTTTATTTACATATGCATTTTTTTAAAATATCTTTTCTTAGGAATATCGATGTAACATTGGCTTAAAGAGAATTGAAACAGGTAAAAGAAGGATTTCTGTATATTGCTGCTTGATTTTACTTACATTATATACATATATATATATATATATATATATATATATATATATAATTTATATACTATATATATATATATATTATATTAATATATAATATAATAATATATATATAAATATATTATATATATATAATTATGTATATATATATATATATATATATATATAATTATATATATATTTTTTTAAAATTATATATATATATATATATATATATATATATATATATATATATATATATATGTGTGTGTGTATGTGTGTGTGTGTGTGTGTGTGTGTGTGTGTGTGTGTGTGTGTGTGTGTGTGTGTGTGTGTGTGTGTAGGTGTGTTATCGTGTGTGTTCTGAATTATGCTTTTATATAAGGTTTTGAATCTACTATACGTAGAAGTATTTTCTGAAACACCTCCAATCTTCTAATTTTATCTTAGATTGAAAGGATCTCTTCTGCAAAAACACAAGATGACATTTTTTTCATTTCCTATCCGACTCTTCATATGCTATTAGGCATATTAAGGAATTTTTAGATGTTGCGTAATATGCATCGAAAACTTGGTATTGTATCAATACAAAACTATCTTGATTTCCAAACTTGAATCTTTC
>JABUQX010092710.1:20000-32288 GCA_015478945.1 Trachelipus rathkii
AATACGTTCCTTAATATATAGATTAAAATACTCATTTTCTAATACAGAAACACATCTTTATAAACTAGGAAAAAATCAAATTTACATTTGAGGTAGAGCCAAATAATAAATAATAATTATAATTAATAATAAATAATATATAAAATAATATATAATAATATATAAATAAAATATATAATTAAATAAATAATAAATATATAATCATATAATTAATAATTAATATATTATATAATAAATTATAATTATAATATATAATTAATACTAATTAAATAAATAATGTAGTTAAATTATACTTAAATTTTGTATTATAATAACCACTTACAATTTTATTTAAATACGGCACAAAATAAAAATTTATTTAGCTCTAATAATATCTTAAATTGAAGCTTAAAAATTTATATTACAATCAGAAATACTATAAAATAGCATTTAACTAAATACATTAATAAAATGATAATTAACTACCTATAAAATGTAACATTAAGATTTTTTTAATTTAACTTTTGAAACAATAGCTAAAAAACAATTTTCTTATTCTATAATATATATTTAAATTTATAATAATATAATATATATATATATATATAATAATAATTATTATATTTAATACTAATATCTATATATATATAAATTAATTTAATAAATTTATTATAAATTCATTATTATTTAAATAATATATATAATAATTATTAAAATTATTTTAAATAATTAATTAATAATTAATAATATTTAATATAAATATTTGAAAATATAATATATTATTATATAAATTAAAAGCAATCTAAATAGGAAATATAATAAAATTTCTTAAAATAATTATATATTAATATAATTTATATATTATAATAATTAATATTATAATAACTTTAATTATAATATAAAAAATATTGCTATATTTTAATTATATAAAATATATATATTAATCAGTTTAATTATAATAAATATTATATATAAATAACATGAGTATATTATAATTAATTATTATTCCTTTGGCAATCTATGTTAAAAATCAAATTAGATATTACAGATAAAAATTTAATATAAATTAATAGAAGCTAATTACCTAATTGCATTATGTTAAGCCTACTATATATATAGTATTAAATATTTTAATAATATAATATTAATTATAGTTAATTATTAATTTATATTATAACTATCTATTATAATATAAAGTTATTTTATATATATCTAATATATATAATATAATATATAAATAAGTTATATATATATATGTTAATATAATAATTATATAATTAAATACATAATATATATATATAATATAAATAATTAAATATATATAATTAATATTAAAATATATAGTATTACTATAATAATATATACCATTACTAGGGTAAATATATTAGTAATTATTATACATGATTGATAGAATCCTTCTCTTACCTTTATTAATGTACCTCACTTATATAGGGATGAGGGGAATAGGATTATTTATCATTTAATTAATATATAATTTTATAAAACTATACTCATGGTTGATATCTATCATCATTGAGTAGCTAATAAATTTGTATATAATATAATATATAGATATATATCAATTATTTATTATCATGAGAATAAATAATTATTATATAAATAGCATTATACTTATATATATTACCTAATAAAGTTAAGAGGTTTTCACTATTAGTTGAGATATTATTAACCATCTATTATTATACATATATCTATAATATAATATATGAAAATATTAATATTAATTTTGTGTAATACAATTTAATTTATATTTATTATTATGTTTAATGATTATTATATATACCTCAATTATAGTGAGTGATATCTAGGCATTATTTTTTATATATTATTCGCATAACTACTGCTTCTTAATTTATACTTGCTTTATTTATATTATGTTTGTTATATTTATTTAGTTTATTTTATTTTGTAGTAATTTGTGTTTATATTGTGATTATAATATGCATTGTTATTTCTCAATACTAGTATTCCTCAAATATTAATACTAATAAGTATATATATATAGGTGTGATAAGTATTATATTATCTTACTAATAATTAATAAGGTTTTATATTATCTTATTACTTTTATTTTTTCGTACATTGAGTTATTTCTTTAATAAACATATATTTTTATTTTCATTAAGATAAATAATTATACTTTTATTTGAAGTATAATTATATTGTAGATAAATAATATAGTTTAGATATGCCACTAACAAGCAAGATATAAAAAAATTTGAGTATGATTGAATTTATAACTATTGTTTAGAATAATAAGACGTAACCTTTTATATACTTATTATATATATTGTTTTTATTATTTATGTATTATTATTTATTTATTTATCTAGATAATATTGAATAGAATATGTTTTAGTAATGTACGACTACTCACTTTTATTCTTATTGCATGGTTTGGCTACCATACTTATATATAAACCTATACTAGATCTATATATATTTTATATTGGTATTCGCTAGCTTAGGCTGGGTACTACTTCTACAACCTGGTATATATATAAATTGCTCTCAGCGAAGTATTCACTCCACCATACCACATATATTTTACCGTAGGATGTATCTGAATTTTGGTACGAATTCTTATTTTTTTCTTATAAGTCTGAACGACTCCATGATTTGATAAGGTGTTGGTCGAATATAGTCTATTATCTATAACAGAGACGATACTATATTAATTGTACATTGTTTCAGTGATTTGTATAAGAAGAATACATTCCTATTAGGCATTCTCTGTGATACTAGATATTAACTTTGAAAGGACTAGACATAAAATAAGGGTTAGCTAACCAGTCGGATGTACAGACATCGAGTTCTTACTGCGTTGACTGACAAATCACTATTCACTATTTAATTCTATATAATTCGTTATAAATCAAGCTAATGTATAAGAACTCTTTCTCTGAAAACAGTTGATGAGAATTTCGCTATTCTTCTCGTTAAATCTGTTAGCAACACAGCGTACTATGTAGTTTCACTGAAAACATTTATAATTGGGCTACGTGCAAGAATGGTGGCTTCCAACAGAATATTGCATCGTCTTGACGTCAAACTTTTCACGTAAAATCTGAGTACATGCTTCGAGTCAATAGATGGTAACACATATAATCTACAAGGACGTATATAAGTTTAACTCAAGCTTTCCTAATGTGTATTTTGAATATTAAGTTATTACTCAGTTTCAGAGTTGTGCATTTTTCTGGAGCGGAAATGACTTACGAAATTCGTCGTAAAATTGAAGGTAGTTTTAAAAAAAACTACTTCTCTTCCGTAGGAGATCCAAATTTGAGAAATTTATATTTTTGAAGTAGATCTAGCAAATTTTTCATCTGTTTAACTGGAAAATAGGAAAAAATTAAATATGTCATTTGTTGTTTTGTGCTTCGGATAATCAGAGAAGAAAAACTCCTATCAATCGCTACCGATAAATATTATGAGGAGCTTATTTCAAGTAATTGGTTATATTCATAGATATTAAAATACTTCTACGTATAGTAGAATGTCGAAAAGCCTGTTGTGAACTGCGCATGCAACCTACAATAAGAAGAGCAATCAATACAGTATAGTACGATTACTCACACCACGCTCCATTGACGTATGAAGCCTAAAGGGTATTTCATTTAGAACTCTCTAGACCATTTACTCTCACAACATCTCCTATCTCAGCCTATAAAATGCTCCATTACCTCTTACTTCAGGAAGCGCCACAACTACTAGACAGGAACCAAACTCACATATCTGGATATAATCTACGACCTCCCCAAAACATCGCAGGAACCCGCAATCTTTACTCAGTTAAGTCTAACGAATACCTAATGTACTACAACACAACATAACAGCAACACTCGCTATATGATATATAGTATTTGGAACATCTCAAACCGACCTTAAATAGAAAATCTAATATTTTACTTTAGATTTTTAAATACTGAAGTGAGAATTTTTGAATTTTAATTATTAAGAACTCTTTAACTGCATAATATGTTATGATAATATTCTATATAATAAAAAATTAATAAAATCTTATATATTAGATTTATTTAATTTATTAACTTATATATTTACGCATTATTTATTTATTGTATAGTTTTTTTATATATCTTTATTATATATATATATATAATTATTTTATTATTTTGAATATACATTTATATTTAATCATTATATTAAAATTATGTATATAGTATTACACTCTATTTTATGATAAATTGGTAGATGAGAGTAGATTCATCTTGCATAATCCACGTAAACTCTAGTCGAGTATAGCTATATAAAATTATTTAAATGTTTTAATTATATGAAATTCGTTTTGGTAGATACTTAAGCTTATATAATATATATATTATTACATATATATATATTAAATATATATTATTATATAATATATTAATTTATAATATATAGTAATAATATTAATATATATAATTATATATTAATATATATGTATAAGTAAATAATTTCACATAGTAAAGACAATATATATAAACAATAGTAAATTACTTATTCATTATTATTATTAAACTCTATGAGATGAGCACAAGATACAGTAAGCCCGGGCGCTTATCAACTAATGTCTGCACTCCTCCTCGTCACCCCAAAAGCACACAGCTATATAAGCTGTAGTTTTTTAGAATATGCTCGGTGATTGTTCCTAAGAAAAAGAATTATTTTAAAAATGCAATAGTATACAATAAAAATGAGTGGTAGTGGCTCCACAGCCTGCTAGAATACCTCGCCTTAATGTTGTATATGGAGTAAATATATAGTATGATATATTAATTATATAATTGCACTATATAAGATATGTAGTATAGAACGAGAGTATTAATATTAAGGAAATAGTATATCATTAATCAATAATGATGGTATGATAATATATTGAACATAAATATGATTGTGTATATCATAGTAGGGAAGTATTGATTTACCGTAGGATGAGTTTGGATATGTATAATAGAGATAGAAACAATAACATGTATATATGTAATGAATCAGAATATGGTGATAGTAAGATAATATTTCGAGGGGAGAGGTAGATGGTAATAATGTGAAGATACCTAGGTGGACTGGATGTATCGTGTTTATACGAGTAATCACTACGATATAGCTATTATGTATACATAGTTATTAATACTAGGAGTATTATGATATACTAGTAGATGAATTCGTAGAGGGTAGGTTAATATGAATGACAGACATGAGTAATACGATGGGAGTAAGTATATAATATCTGCGATAGAATAATATTTTCAAGAAGGACTGAGGCAAACTGTAGCCCGATATTTGAAGAGAAAAGGCCATGTACCAAGAAAGGTGAAGGGGCTAATTTTTACCACGATGCTGAGAGCGACGCTGGGATAGTACGGAGCGAAAGGATGTGAACTCTGACCAGCAACATCAGAAGCATGATGGAGGCGGCGGAGATGAAGGTGTTAAGACTGATAGTCGGAGCAAGTAGATGGGAGAGGAGGAGAAATGTGGAGATTAGGCGTGAGCTGAAGGTAGGTGGAGTCTGTTCTGGATCTGGTGGGAAAACAACAGTTGAGATGGTACTGACATGTTAGAAGAATGGAAGATGAGTGATACCTGGAAAAATGCTACACTCTACGCCTGCAAGGAAGGCGCCCAAGTGGAAGACCAAAGAAGAGATGGGGCGATGGAGTTGCTACAGCATGGACGACACCTTGAACAGGTGGAGGAAGAGGAGATGTACCGAGACAGGACGGCATGGAAGGGCTTCGTAAGTAAGAGGGCACAGCCCCTAATTCTAACGCCGCTTGATGAGAAGATGAGAAATATATATATATATATTATATATAGTATATTTATATATATATACTATATATATATATATGATAATTAATTAAATATATTATTAATATATATACATATATATATATATATATATATAACTTTATATTATTTATATATTATTATATTAATAACTTTATTATATATAAGTTAATATATTATTATAATATTATATATATATATATACTAATTAAATATATGATAGTACATATAATATATATTTAATATATAATTAATATATATATATATAATACCTATATATAAATTAATAATATATAATTATATATTAATATTAATATATATTTAATATTATATATTATATAAATTATTAATATATATTAAATAGAATTAATATTATATATAATATATTATATATTATATAATTATATTAATATTATATATATATTAATATATAAAATACATAATATATAATATAAGTCTTAATTAATATATGAATATATATATATCATTTATATATTATACTATATTAATATATTAAATAATATATATATATATATTATGATATATAAATATATTATATATATATATATTATATATATATATATTATATATATAATATATATATAAAGTATAAATATATAAAACTTACTAAGTTTAAATAATTTTAATTAATTATTGTATATTATATTTTAGTTAAAATTGAATTAGTATAGATAATATATAATATAGATATATTTATATTTATATTTATATAGTTATTTTATTATCTAATGATTAATATTATAATTCAAAATGATATATATATATTATATAAGTATTTAAATCTAGATATTATATCATTTATATGTAAATATAGTCTATTACTAGTAGTATAACTTATATCATCATATAGTGCCTAGTACTATACTAATATTATATATAAATTAATATATATATTATAATAATATATATATATATATCGTATCTACATATTATAGGCTAGTCACTATACGTATCTATACTAGTATATTATATATTTTATATATCTATATCATACCACTTTATATGATACTTACTCTTATAGTATCTACCTACTCTTATATATTCATAATGTATACGATTACTACTAATATATAGTTATTATGTTGCTTGACCGTGTCGTCTGAAATAGTCGCATTAAAAACAGCTGGAAAGAAGAATGGGAGAGCATAGAAGGACTCTGAAGAGAAATAAGAAGACACAGGGTAGTAGTTTCGATAAAGAGATTATTGAGGACCCTCTCTTATTCTGCTATTATTGTCATCAGGATAGAGTAGAAGGTTTTTAAGTAGGTCAAGAAAATTCTGCAGTATTTCTAAACAGGATTGTTTATGATAAAGATATGATGTTTAAAGTGGTAAAAATAAATATTTTTTATTATTAAGAACTTAATGTCCTAAAATTATAAGTGAAATTCAAAAGTCATTGAGTATTGACATATATTTTCCAGCAAATAATTATTTTAATGATCAGTGGATTTGATTGCGAGAACGCAGCAGAGAATATGTTTTATTATCTGAATTTCTGGTTCATACAATTTTATTAACAATATGAATATTATTATTAGTAATCTTATAAGTGGTTTAGTTTTGGATACAGAAATTATGGTTCTTTGTATTGCTTCTTTATTATTAAGAAGAGATTAAATTTTAATTTCGAGAGAATGTTCTTTTGGTTATGACGAGACTATCGTTGATTATAAATTTGGATGGATGTGTGTTATTTTTGAGGAAGAGAGTTTGAATGGAATTTCAGCGACGTTGATAACAAGAAGATTACTCTGTCGCATGGTTTGTAGAGGCTGGGAACACCTCTTATACCATTAATTTCTTCACATGAACCCCTGCAATGGAAACTATGAAAGGCTGTGTGAGCGAACTGGCCTAGCGAGCCAGAAACGTAAAAAAATAAGTCGCTTGCGTTAACTCATGCTATGGCCTCGGACATAGCGAATCAAGAGGTTGAAGAAGCAATTGCGTTGATACAAGGACTATCGGAAAAGGATATCACGAAACCAGAATTGACCACTCTATATTTGGTAGGTATTGTTTGTTGGGATGGAGAGTTGGAGCCTTTGGCTCCCCCTCATTTGTATGGGTAAAGAAGAAATCTGGATCCGGGAGTTAGTGGAGGTGAGTCCCGGATGGAGTTTAACTAAGGCTACAGGCCGACTATGTAATGATCTACAAGGGAAGAGAGAAGGCACGGAGTAGCGATTATCATGAACCGGAACTCTTAGAAAACGTAATGGAAACTTTGTGTAATAAATGAAGCGGTGCGGGAAGAGGGAAAAAGGGGGGGAGGAGAATAAATAATTGCCGATAACGTTTGAAGATGGAACGAGAAAACCATTGGCTTATCCAAAGTGTATGCGCCGCAACGCAGGAAAGACCAGTTAGGAAAATTGGAATTCAGGGAAGTTCTCCAACAGACCTATGAGCGGTGAGAGGAGAAAGAAAATTATAATGGGGGATATGAACGCTCATGTTTGAACCCGTAGAGAAAGAGAGGAGATGGTACTAAGGATTCATGGAATTGGGGAGAGAAACGTTGATGAGGAGGAATACCTGATCGACTTTGCGATGAGAAACAACATGGCTGTTATGAATACATTCTTCAAACATGAAAAAAGCAAGAAATGGACGTGGTATAGGTGGAGTGCGGAGGAACAGAGATACACAGAGAAATCAATGATTGACATGATGCTAGCTAGCGATAAGAGGATGATGTTTGAAGATGTGAAAAGCTTAAACCCACGATTTCACTAGATTCAGACCTATAGAATGGTATTGGGTAAACTGATTTGGAAAAAAGGAGAAAACCAGGAAGATAACAAATGAGAGATACTGTTTGGAAAGCTGAGGGTGGATGGTGTGGTAAAAGAGCTGGTTTAATGAAAAACTCACGCTAAGAATTTCGAGGGAACAGAGAACAGAACGGCGGAGGTGAGAGTTTTGGAAAACCTTTTAAACAAGAGTAGATCAAATTGCAAGGCAAAATACTAGGAAAGAAAAAAGTCGGCTGGGGTAGGAAAAAAAGACGGCCATGGTGGAAATGAGTGAGTGCATAGAAGAGGTTGAACGAATTAGAATATAAGAAGATGGATGAAACGGACGGAAGGGAACAAGATAGAATATTGTAAACGCAAGAAACCTATGCGGAAGGATATAAAAAGAAGAAGTAGGACATTACTTGGAGAAGAATAGGAAGAGATACTGAAAGAGGATACGAAGGGCACGGGAAAACTTTTAAAATGAAATGGCCAAGAGCATGAGAGGAAAATAAAAGAAACCGGAAATGCATACGGTTTTGAATAAGGAGGGAGAACCTCTCCTAGAGGAAGAGGAGGTGACAGAAAGATGGATCGGTAATTTTCGAAGGAATTAATTGAACGTAGAGGAAGGGGAAGAGGAAATGGATGAAACCCCTGAGAGTAAGACAAGAACATGGGGAAATTATAATGATAGAAATAGAGGAAGTAAAGGAAGCAGTTAAGATATTAAAAAATGGGAAAAGTGCAGGATACGATGGATTGAATAATGAACTATTCAAAACAGGAGAGGGAATAACTAATGGTTGACAAGATTGTTAAACCAAGCATGGAATGAAAGAAAAATACCAACAGAATGGATTAAAGCAGCAATCTGTCCGATACATAAGAAGGGAGATAAAAGAATATGCGGAAATTATAGAGGGATAGTATTGTTGGTGGGGGAGAGTAAAAATATATGAGAGGATCTTAGAAAAAAGATTGAGGATAGAGGTCGAGGACAAGATTGGAAAATGGCAGCACGGTTTCAGATCAGTGAAAAGTACTACTGACCTAATATTTTACAATGATAGATGCTGGGACTGGAAATAATAGAGTGGAATGAGGAAGGCGATGCTGCTTCATAGCTTGGAAAAGGCTTCGCATAGAATAATAGGGAGAGACTGTGGAGAGTGTTAGAAGATCCGATGTTTATGCCATCCCAGAAAGTCTGATAGCAGCCATTAAAGAGTATGTATGAAAATCCAATAAATACGTTTAAAGGAACAGGAAGGAGAGAAGTTGGTTCGAGTGAAAACGGGGGTTAGACAGGGAAAGTGTACTGTCACCATTGCTCTTTTGCACTTTACCTGGGCAGCTGCCTTAAAAGGATATGCATACAGGAGAAAATAGGGAGCAAACTTTGGTTTATGCGGATGTGGCGGCAGTGATAACATCTGGAGCTCAAGTACCTGCAAGAGCTGTGAATAGGTGAAACGAGGTACTGAAGTCAATGGGCATGAGATTAAACAGAGAGAAAACGGAAATAATGGTTATTGCAAGAAGAGAGAGGGAGGAGATAGTAGTGAACATAGAATAAAATATAAGGCTTAAGCAAGTGAATAGATTTATAGTATTTGGGCGTGGGTATTTGACGATCAAGGAAGACAAGATGATGAGTTAAAAGGAAGAATTGGGAGATTTTTCACAGAATGTGGGAATGTTTACCCGTTGTCTAGGATTGAAAGGGATACAACAGAGGTTAAATAGTTAATATATAAAAACAAATTCTGAGACCGAATTCTCCTGTATGTGTTCTGAAATGCTGGGCAATGAATAAGGATGCAAAAAAGCAGAATAGAAGCTGCAGATTATATTGAGGGTACTTAGTACTCAGTCTAGAGGTAGTATCTTGAGAGACAGAATGAGGGAGGCGGAGCTGGTGAAGGAGAGAACTGGGAGTGGAACCTGTTTTGAAATGCGTGGAGAGAAACACCAGTTAGTATGGTTTGGACATGTGAAAAGAATGAGAGAAGGGTAGAGATTGAGAGAAGATGAATGGATTGGAGACCAGAGGTAGGAGGACCAGCAGGAAGACGGCGAGGAAAGAGAGGATGGATTCGGAGGCAGAGGCTGTACAACGTAAAGGCAAGACGGTAAAGAGGAAGTAGAGGAGGTTAAGAACATTTGAAGATAGAAAAACTTAGAAGATTTTGGAGGAGAAGCACCTGACAGGGATACCTTAACAGGATGGATGGTACAAAAAAAAAGTATAATATATATATATATATATATATATATATATATATATATATATATTATATATATATATATATATTATAATATATATATATATATATATATATATATTATAGTATATATATATATATATATATATATATATATATATATAAATATATATATATATATATATATATATATATATATTTTATATATATATATATATATAATATATATATATATATATATAATATATATATATATATATATTATATATAAATATATTATATCAGTGCGGCTTTTTGAGATTAGCCAGAGTAGGCAACGCCTACTTGCCATAGTGGAAAAAAAAAAAATACTTAAAAAGTTAGCATATTATATATTATATATATATATATATATACTATATATATATATATATATATATATATATATATATATAATATATATATAATATATATATATATATATATATATATATAATATATATATATATATATATATTTATATATATATATATATATATATTAAACTCAGGGTTAAATTATATTACTCTTTATGATATATATATATATTAAAAAAAAATGTTATTTACATTGGAATATATATAAAGAACATACAGGAAAAAAACTGAAAAAGATAGAAATTTATTTAATAAGTTTTAGAGTGTCTTAAATTGACGTTTTAACTTGAAATTTCAATATTTGTTTTTATATATGTAATCATTATATATATATATATATATATATATATATAATTTCGTCGAAGGGCTCAACTGTAGCCGCCGAATTAAATTTCTACTCGATTCCCTTTTTTAATTTTAGCGATTGGTGGCAAATTGTTATTTCTGCTGAGTCAAAAAAATAGTTCTTTTCCTATATGGCAAGGCAAGTTTCGTATTTGCCGACCGACTCAATTAACAATTTTTTTTTAAAGAATCCCAATTAAATTACACATAGGCAAGAAATAATAATAATATTATTAATAATATAATAAAATAATATAATTAACTAATTATTTAATTTTATGTTAACTTGATCATTTAATAAATAAATTATTTAATTCATAAATTTAAGTAGGTGAATTGACTCATTCTTCCGACCAGAGTCGCCATACTCTGATTGAGTCAGACTCCTTCTAGCTATTAGCATTTGTCTCGGCAGACCAGTAGTTTTATTTCATGTTATTAATGGGATGTTTTCAGGAGTTTGGTATAGTTATATCAGATGAACGTCTTCATATTAGTTATTAAATATTAATATATTACTGATTTTGTGCGCGTTTTTAATAAAATTGAGCTCTTAGTTTTATAAATACGGGATATTGAATTCGTATTAAAATTTTAAATTTCATTAAAAATTAAATTTTTTCCCGAGTGTTGTAGCATATATAGTATATAATAGTATATATAATATATATTATATAATATATTATATATATATATATATATATATATATATATAATATATATATTATATATATATATATATTATATATATATCACACAT
>JABUQX010092711.1:0-5000 GCA_015478945.1 Trachelipus rathkii
TCTCTCTCTCTCTCTCTTCTCTCTCTCTCTCTCTCTCTCTCTCTCTTCTCTCTCTCTCCTCCTCCTCCTTTTCCTTCTGTTTTTTTTTTTTTTTTAGTCTTTTCTCTTTCTCTCTTATCACTCTCGGGCGCGAGGTCACAGGGGGTTCGACACCCATGAGGGGGGACCCCTTTGATTTAATATACCATGGAAAACCTTAATTCGCCTCGGAGTCTGTGTTTAACGATTACTAAACATGTTCCGATTGAAGGACTTACTCTTCTGAATTGCACTTTGAATCTTAATACCGTGATACCCTCCCTACCTGGAAGGCCTATACCTCGACATTCCCAGGTGCCCAAACTGTTGGGGCAACCCAGAAAAGTTCACCCCTATCCTAGTCGTTCGCATTTCTTTTGTCCATTTACTGCTACCCCTTCGGAACTGCCAGTTGACACAACATTCCCATTGTATTACTTATTGCGATCTATCACCAAACTCTTACTGGACAAAATGCCATCATTCTTAGAGATGCAGTTGAAGGATTGTCCCCAGTCACGTTAACGAGGAATGAATCCCTTCTCGTTCAAGCTACTTCGTTTCATCATTGTTCCATCTTTTCTCCTAAACAATTCAATTTCCACTCCTGATGAAATAAAAAACATCCAAAGGCACTATTTATTCCTTAAAACAAAAACTAAAATATTGCTGTCATTCTAAGATTTCCAGTTACAAACGTTTACATATTTCACCCACGTCGGGATTTGCCCGAAATCTCACCTACTAAGATGAAAATTGGGTTTACAAGCTACAATGTTAGTACGTTTATTCCCCGACCCAGATGGTTGCTTTAAATGTCATCGGTTTAGTCATACCCGAAAATACTATAGGGACCGCATGACAAATGCGCATTCTGTTGAGAAGAATTTCACATTCCCGGTGAAAAAATTCCAATCTGCAAGAGCACCCTTCAGTGCCTGTTTGAACGGGTATATGCGTGTCTACCCACCGACACAACTCTGTTCCAGTAGAACTCTTCCCCCAATCCCAGCGAGACTCTAGCAGTTACTGTAACCTGCTTGCCTGCATCTCCAATATTACCGACTAATCAATTAGTAAAAAAAAACCAATCTCGACCAAAATGCCGTTAACACTATACAGAGTGCTAGTTTTCAACTAACCAGCGATGAAACTAAGTTGGTTCATCCTCCACATAACCTGGGAGAGCATTTCCTGCCAAGAAGCTCACCTGCCCCATACCCTCCCGATGAGTTTACGAAATTCACGTAAGAGGCCTGCGTCTTTGTCCCCTAATCCGTCTCCCACCATTACTCCAACTCCTGAAAAAGATGTCTTGAAACAAAAAAAAAAAAAGGCAAGAATTATTCCCTAAAATATATAACATCCGAATTTCTAGAGCAGAACACACACCGACCCTAGATTTAAAAAATGCAACTCGGAAGAGACCTCGCCATAAGTATTCCTCAGACAATAGCATTGACCAAAATATTGTACCCAATTAAGCACATTCAGCTGTCGAACAACCCGCCAACCAACCCTCTGATAGCTCTTCTGAATCCTCCTATAACTTCCGAATTTCTTATCTCGGAACTCCCTAAAGGATTCTTATAGTTCCCAAATAGTGCTTGATGTGACGACCCACTCTCCTTCTAATGCTTCCGAGAGAGGTAAATGGAAACCCGTTCAACGCAAAGCGCGCATGAAAGGGTACCCAGAGGCCTCCCTTCTTAACTCAAATTGTCCAGTCTCTCAACACCCCCCCCCCCCATCCTGATGACTCACTGACAAAGTCTCCAGCATTTTACTTTAGCAACCCAACGGAGCCTATATTGGATCCCAATATCGCAACTTCGTAATATCCATGGAAACAGCCCCATATTCTCCACACATTTCTGAATCTGCTTTCTGGCAGATACTGACATCGATCCCATTCCTAAACATGAGCACACTGGTTGCTCTTCCAACGACCAACAAAGTCCACATAATAACATGGAGTTGGTTGAACTCTACTTACTTCGCTCTCATGGCGAAGTCCCTCCACCATATACCATTGAAAACTCTCCCTCCCCCCCCCAAACCAGTTGTACAACCCAAATCTCTGTTGTTCGACTATTTCTTACCACCATGATTTATTGCTTCTCGTCGGGATCCACATCTCGACCTTTCCTCCTCATCCTCTCTAACATTACCCCTATCCACATAGAGACAATTGTCTCAAAAAGACCATACTCATAATATTTATAACAACACAGCATGGCCACCTTCCTTCAATGGAATTGTCGTGGCTGCTACTATAATTTTGAAGAACTTGCTCAACTAATAAACATATGTACACCAAAGTGCATATGTTTGCAGGGTAAACCATGTTATCCGACTTCTTCCAACCGTCCGAATACAAATCGTCGCTAACTTTATAGAAAGTGGTGAAAATGATAGAGGAGGCGTAGGAATTCTGTCAATAAGTCTGTCAACTATTTTCCAGTCTTTTCCAGTGGCAATACGTATCCATCTGTACACCGATCTCACTTCGATCTACTTGGCTCCCGCTAGTGAGTTTACCAAGGCCAACTTAGCCGACCATTTTTAGCAGCTCCCCACTCAGGTTGTTTCATTGGGAAACTTCAACCTTCGCCACAACTTATGAGGCGACTCTGTCACCTCTTCTAAGTCTAAGACCCTTGTTGATCTCCTAACACCCTTTTTCCAGGGATGCCTTAACACATATATTGAACCATATTATGAACGTTATAGCATACATGACTTCTTGTTGTAAAGATATTTCCCTTTGCTCCCATTCTCTTATGGATCGCTTTACTTGGTCCCGCTTTGATTACTTATACAGCATTGACCATTGCCCAATAGCCTTAAATGAACTTGCGACGAGCCCAATGTTAAAACCCCGTTCTCGTTGGCGTTATGATCGAGCGGAGTGGGATCCTTTTCATCAGGCCACAACTATCCCACTTTCTTCCTTCAATAAGCGGTCTCCGACCATTGATGTCTTTAACTTCCACTCAAGCTCTTGCCGCTATCCTGAAGCCTTTCAAAAAGTTGAGAATTAACACTGCATCGCCAGACTTTTTAACAGTGAAAGGGGAAAGAACATACCTTAAACATTCTTTTTACACTTGCAGGGTATCAAACTAACATAATTTCGTATATAATGCTCCGTCATATTCGCCCCTCTGCATCAGCGTTCTTGCTGGATCTGTATAACGGAATCTGGATAGAATCTTCTTTTTCCATCTGTTTGGACTACAGCTTTTGTAATAACTATTCTCAAACCTGCAAAAGATCCAGTTTGCGGACAACCAAACACCAATTTCGCTGACCTATCATACTTGTAAATTAATTAAGAAAATGGTTTCAGGCCGCTTTCTTCCTGGTCTGGAGAGTCGCTAGGCTTTTTCAAACTTCCCCTGAAAAAAAACATTCGACCGCGGATACCTTTGTTAAGACTGGACCATGACATCCGGGAAGCCTTCTCAACTGGTGGGATAGTTCTTGGTATCTTTTTTGATCTTGAAAAAGCTTATGATACCACGTGGAGAACTGGGGTTCACCTTAAATTCCACTCGCTCGGTGTCCGAGCACAGCTCCCCTCTCTTTATTAAATGCCTTCTGTCAGATAGATCCATCCAGGTTCGGTGCTCTTCTGTTCTATATCACGTCACTTATTCGGGATGAAGGCGTTTTGCAGTGGCAGTGTTTTAAGTAAATTATTATATTATTCTTGGTTCAATTGACATTCGTTACTTCGATCTCGGTGCCGGTCAATTTTTCTTCTCTATGCTACACGTTGCCGGTTCCAGGGTACCATTTCTTGAACGGCAACTTCAACTAGCTATTGAGAATATTCAAAATGGGGTAACTCATGGCTTCCATTTCACACCCATCAAAACTTCAGCAGTACTATTTAGGAAAAAAGGGAGTCTAAGAACCTGCCACCATCCTTCCGCGAATTAACTTCTAATGGTTCAATCCTTCACTTAACTTCACAAGTCAAATTTCTAGGCTATTCTAGATGACACCTAATAGACGGCACATTTACTCCTAAAAGCGACTGGTCATCGCGGGCTTGACCTATTACGTTATCTCACCTCAAAATCTTGGGGTGCTGATCTCAAGTCCCTTTTGCTTCTCTATATTGCCCTAATTCGATCGAAGTTGGACTATGGCTTCGTAGTATTATGGTCAGGCCTCCCCTACTCTACTACACCTGTAGGATCTCATCCAAAACGAGGCGATCCGTATCTCCACAGGAGCCTTCCGATCGTACCCCCGGGTTAGCTTGAAGTGAATCCGATGATGATGCCACTCTCTCTTCGAAGGGAATACATCATGTGCACAAGTCTCTTCGCTTTCAAACCCCAATACCGTTTGCTCTGACACCGATTCTGCCATTGATGGATCAGAATCTTCCTTATTGGCCATTTGCAAACAGTTTATAACATCTTTAACATCCCATTTACAAAAGGTGCAACCGTTCTCTTATGATGAAGGGTATACACCTTGACTATTCGCTGCTCCCACCATCTGCCTGGTCCTGATCTCTCTCTCTCTCTCTCTCCACTGCCTTGTTGTTAAAGGTATCATTCCTATCTCATTCCTCAGTTCACGGTGGATTTACTCCAGTGTTTACTGACAGCTCTAAAACAGAGGACAATATGGGTGTGTCTGCTGTCTTACCTGACAGCAACCTATCCCATACCTTCCCCCCTCATACTTTAATTTTTAAGGCAGAAATAAATGCTATAATGATTGCCCTCTTCTAATTTTATTGATTAACCAAGACACTCATATCATTTATTCAGATTCGCTCAGCTCCCTCCATTCGCTTAAAGCCCTCTATTCTAAAAATACAATAGTATCCGCTGTACAACAATTTCTTCGGCTGCACTCTGGTAAGAAACAAATTACACTCTGTTGGACCCCCTTCCATAGGGACGACTGGTAAAAAATCGCTGGCAGAGGGCCAGAATGGCCGCCGCCTTTTTCCG
>JABUQX010092711.1:17500-18926 GCA_015478945.1 Trachelipus rathkii
GCACGCAAATTATTCAGCGATTTTCATTTATCGAATTTTGACTCGAAAATTTTGGTTATTTAATTTTTTATTGTTTTTCTATAAATTTATATTATATATATTATATTACTTTTATATTTTTATATTTATGTATTTTATATATATTTTTTTTATTTATATATATATATATATATATATATATATATATATATATATATATATATATATATATATATATATATATTATACGATCTATATAATATCTCGCACTTCTTCATCACGAGATGTAGGTTAATAAACGCACAATTCCAGAGAGTTTTATTTATCTCCTTCAAATTCCAAAACATCCATAAAAATATCCAAATCTAAAAAGCTAGTTTGAAAAACTAATCTGAAAAACCTAAATAAAGAAAAATGGGAAATACGAAATCAGTTACATATAATTTTTAAAAAGTAATTAAGCTGTAATTAAAAATTCATTAGTCGTATTTCAATATAAAAATTAATACAAAATAAAATGTTTATTTAATATTCATTAATCATATCAAATTTTCCAATCATTAAGAATTTATACTTCTTGAGTTATTGAATCTTTATAATATTATTTTAATTAAAAATATTCAAAGATAATCATAAATAGTATTTCAATAATATTTATCCGAAACATCTTTATTTTTAAAACAATTAAATATTAAAAGTTATTATTTATTATTATTTTTTATATTATTATTATTATTTAAAGTATGAACAATTCTTTACCTTTGATCCAAAGTTGGTGGAAAAGTTATAAAGGGAGAGATTCTTTTGTCTATCTCTCTAATCTCTAAGCTGCCTTTATTTAAAATTACAATTAAAAGAAAAAAGAAAAAGTCAATATACACATTTTGCATATTACAAAGATATATATATTATTATAATATATATAAAATAATATGGCAAATAGTGCCATATTATAAGTGTTTCACTCTTTTAAGAACAAAACCTATCTTAATATTTTCGGCCCTATCACGACACTACTTAAACGGAGCCATTCATTAGCTTTTTACTTAAGCAGATCTCAGGCCCAAACAAACGACTTTTCTGGTCCTTTTTAAAGAATCGCATCCCTCCAAAACCCTCTTTAATCTCTCTAAACCCCTAAAGTTTTCCCTTCTCTATCCCTCACCATTCTCTCCCTCTCTCAATCGTTCTTTGAAGTGAAGTCTTAAAATGGATTTCTTGGAATAAATCTAGGTTTAAATCTAGATTGATTCCTAGATTTAGGAATAGATGGAATGGATTGATTCCTGATTCCTAGATTGAGAGCTATGATTCACAGACTGATTTCAAACCATGGGACACTTTTACGATCAAAGCGTAAGAAACGGTGATCAGGTCATAAAGATATTAAGAGGAAGTTGTTAACAAGAACTGGTTGCAAGAGAGGCAATGTTTTGAGGTGAATTTG
>JABUQX010092712.1:0-5000 GCA_015478945.1 Trachelipus rathkii
GATGTCCTCGGTACTACTGATCCAGAAGTTACACTAACGCGGAATGGTTCCTTCCTGGTGCATGCTGCTTCACATAATCAAAGAACACACTCTTTAAAAACTCAACTTCGTAATATTTCCTTCCTCTTCACCCCGAATGTGGTTCGTAATACCTCAAAGGGTACAATCTTCGTTGATGAGGTCCAACATGATAACACTGATTCTCTCTTAGCCCATCTTCAAAGGAAATCTTGAAAGCTTGTTACTTATGTGTATAGATTTCCTTCACCTAAGAATGCGCCTACTTAGTCAAATCCAAGACTGCTGCTTACATTAATTATGCTGTTTCCCCCGGTTAAGATAAAGTTGGAATTCACCATTTATGATGTCTGGCTGTACATCTCGCCTCCAAGATGTTTCCGGTGCCAGAAATTTTGCCCCCCCAAAAAAATATTGCCGTAGCCCTAATAATATCTGACCATGCTGCAGCGATGAACATCTTAACCCCTGCTGTCTTAATTTCAAAGGTAGTCATTCTGCCTCTTCCCTCCAATGCCATTCTTGCAAACTCGAACAACAGTTTCAGGTGTTTTCCACTCTACTTAAGCTTGACCAATGAGAGGCAACAAAACATGCCAAAGATAAATTGCTGTACGTCCTTCCGACAACAACCATCCCAACTACGCCTAGAGGGGTGGCTTACTCTCAATAAAAACTCTACACTGGCCTTCACTCGAAGACCCTTCGTGTGGTTTCACCGATCCTATCTCACACCCTACTTTGGGATTGCAGTCCACCAAGAGTCAGACACCGCTTTCTTCAAGAATAAACTGCTTCCCTGCCTCTCCCACTACGGCTCGCCCTCGTTTCAGACATAGATCCACCGAGTTGAGTGTGTCAAGCCAACATTCACTTAAATTCGACACCCGATTAACTCTTCAATCGAGTTACTCTCCTCGATTACTATCACTCGGAGAATATCCTCTGCTCCCACTGTAAAACGCCTATCCCGTAAAAGATCGGTACCGGTCTACCCGGGGAAACATTTGGACCAATCACCTGACCGTCAAAGCTTACATGAGGGAGGATCCTCCCCTCCTCAACGAACTTATTCCCCAACATATTGGGCTTCCCACTTCTTGAAAGCTCCTTGTCCAAATCATCATCTGATAACGCTAGAGCTTCAAAACGTGCTCCAGAGTTGGAAAGGAAATCACCTCTCACCTTATTCTCTAGCAATTCTTAATCATCTCTAGATCTCTGCATGGACATAACAGTACATTCATTTTTCTTTGAACCCCCTCTCTCCAGGGAGAACTCGATGAAGAAGGACTATTTGCACGACACAGCTTCGATCCCCGATATCAAGGACATTGATGGAGTTACAGACACTTGTACCTTACTACAGCAGCACCAACTGTGACACTGGATAACAGTTTGTTTCCCCTGAGTTCCGTTGTCTCTTTAGGTTTTAGCAGTTTCTTTGACCTTGAGAATGGTTATGGCTCCACATGGAGATTGGGATCCTGTAGAAACTCGGCTCTCTGGGCCTGAGAGGCCAGTTTCCCCTCTTTTTCCGGACTTTGTTGACCAACTGATCCTTTCGGGTACGATGCAACTCTGTCTTCTCTAAACCATTTTTCAAGGAGGAGTGCCGCATGGTAGTGTCCTCAGTGTGATTATTTTTGCACTGGGGTTCAATAACGTTGTCCGATGTTTCCTTATACGTGGATGGTCTGGCGATTTATATCGAACCAAATCTTCATATATGGTGCGCCATCTACAACTTACTATGGATAGGCTGACGACTTGGTGCGATGAGGGTGGTTTCTCTTCTCCATACCAAAACTAAGACGACATTTCTATCGGATAAACCGACGTGATGGCCGAGAGGAACATCCCAAATCATTGATCCTTTAGGGTTCTCCCATCAAGGTTGAACCCCATTTAAGTTTTTAGACACGATTTTGGACGAACGATTCTTATATTCCTCCCACCCCCCTCCCGAAATCATCTGAAAACGAGTTGCCATTATCTCATCGACCACTGGATCTTCGTCGTTACCTAACGTCTATCACTTGTGGCACAGACAGCAGGAATCAACTCAAAATCTTCATATCCTTGGTAATGTCAAGATTGGATTACGGCTGTGCCATATATGGTCAAATATCTAAATCTTATCTGCGCCTTCTGGATCCCTTCCAAAATGAAGGTCTCCGCATTGCAATCGAGGCCTTTCCATTTTCGCCGAAGGAAAGCCTGGACTCAAGTCTGTCTTTGAGAAGAGAACACCTCATGTGCTCCTTGTATGTACGACTGCAGACTCGCACATCAACGGTTTTGACTCCTATTCTTGATACGGTGGCTCTTCGCCCACCATTTTGGCCACTTTCATCCATGGTGATTGATATCTTAAAATATCTCCGCATCCTACTCCCAAGGTGTTTTGGCTTACTCTTATGATGATTCCATTGAGCTGTGGTTATATCCGCTATCAAAAATATGTAAGAAGGCGTGGTCATTGTCTAAATCCAAGGATTTACACCTTGCTGCTCACGCTGACTACTGCTGTCTTTACCGATGGCTCCAAGACGAAGGACAGTGTGGAAGCACCAGCCGTTTTAGCTGATTTTACGTTGTCCCTCTCTCTGCCATCTTGTTTATCTATTTATACGGAAGAGCTAGTTTCGTTGCTTCTTGCCATCTCCAGGATATTAACTTTTAACAGGGCCCAATCATTCACTCTTCTCGTATGCTCAAAGCGCCATTCTAGCTATTCAGAATTGATCTTTTCGGAATTCCTTGCCTCTGTTATTTATCCCGACGAGCGAATACCCTACCAACTCCACAATGGAACAGATAAGCCTTTGCTAGTTTCTGCTGGGTTCCTCACGTTTGGTTGGGGAAAATGAGCTAACTTCGGATAGAGAAGCAGTTCAAGCAGCCACCTCTCGAAAATTCAGCAACTCGTACCTCCCTCTAGAACTCCGATGGGGACTTCTCCCTGCAACCGACTACTACGCCCCATCAAAAGTGGTCTCCAAACCTGCTGGCAAGACTATTAGAGAGAAGACCGAATGCTAAACTCTGTTTGGTGAAACCTCTCATGAAGAGTTAGGCGAACTGGGAGAAAACTGAGTTACCAATGGGAAGTGACTCTTACACGACTTAGAATTGGCCACAATAATTATACGGACTGGTATTTTATGCCGAGGGAAACTCCCCCCCCCCTCCAATCATATCCTTTTTGCCAAGTCCATACACCTCTCTCCTTTCATGATAGGATTCACACTGCCCAGCTTTAGAGACACAACGTAGCAACAACTTTCCTACAATAAATTCTATTCCCTACGATGACCGCCTTTCGGTTGTTCTAGCTGAATCTCCGCACTTTCAATTGGAAGTAATTTTTGGGTTCTTACTGGAATTAAACCTACTTCCTAAGATGTGAGACGCCTTTATTGACACTATTATTTCGTTTTGTCTAGGTGCAGACCCTAGTATTAATTTCACACTGGTATAACCGCTTCCTAATAAGCAGTTCATCCACCTGTACAAGAACTATATAAAAAAAGAAAAAAGTATTTTTTAAATTTCAAGTTTTAAACTTCTAATTGTCATATATTTTGTATATATAATATATATATATATATATATATATATATACTATAATATAATATATATTATATATGTATATATATATAGTCTATATATATATATATATATATATATATATATACTATAGTATATTATATATATTATATAATACGAAATAATTTAATAAATCAAATTACACAAGGAAAATAAAAAAAAGTTACTGAGCTACATTATCAATTATATGTTTAGAAATACACAAAAGTGCTCATTAACTTTTTTCATTTTCCTTCTGGATAATTTTAATTAATATATATATATATATATATACTATATATATATATATATTATATATATAATATATATATAATATAGTACTATATATATATATCATATATATATATATATATATATATACTATATATATAATCCTATATTATACTACTATCCCCTTTAGTAATAAGTATATATATATATATATATATATAATAATATAAATTTTATTATACTAATATTATATATATATAATATACTCATAAATTGGTTACTTTATTAGAGTTTAGATACAGTTGTTAGTATATCATCTTCTCTATTGTTGGTTCTGTTATTACACATGCATTCTTTTGTTACGTTATTCTAAGCATATTACCAAATACAGTTGGAAAGCACGAGACATTGTGTGGTTGGCGGTACCGTTGCGACTCGAAATTGGTCTGTGGTTCATAAATATAAATAACACAAAACCAGATTCATAAATATAAATTAAAAGTTTCGTACAACTTTCTCTATTTCTCCACCTCATCATGCAGACTTTCCATTTCTGGTATTTTATAAGCTTCCCTATCTACTATTTTATTTAAATCTTTACTGATCATCAGGAAAAAGATTGCAACTAGTTTTTAGAGTAAATTATTTTAATATTTTCTTGGGGAACTTATTTAAATATCATTTTCACCATTGTACTAAATTAGAGATTATAATGATTACCAAAGCGTTTTTTTTTTAACTTAACTTTCTTTCTGAGTGGTAAATTGAGAGAGGGTCCGTGGAGAATGGTTTATGTGGGAAAGATTATAAAATTTTGGTAATCGTAATTGTTTTATGCCATATAATAGGGCATAAATTGTGCTGGCAAATACGGGAAATCATTGATATGACATCCTGAATAGCGAATTCCTTCATGATGTGCAGGCTTCTATTAATAATTTTCTTGATCATTTTTTTAGCAGTGTTAATATACCTTAAACTTCTGTAATAGCTAAAAATAGGATATAACTTGGTTTCGGTGAATTCGAGGTGTTTTAAGTGTCTTGAGTTGAGACGCAATCAATACAAAAACGACTTCAGAAATTTGTGCTTACTATGGCAAAGGAAACTGCCAATATGTTGGAATACTTAAGATTTATGCGTGTGTATAATATCCTTTT
>JABUQX010092712.1:7500-17326 GCA_015478945.1 Trachelipus rathkii
TTATATATATATTATATATATATTATCTATATATATATATATATATATATATATATTAAATATATATATATATATATATATATATATATATATATACCTGGGCTTGAATTAAGCATTAAAAAATATTTATAGTCATTTTTCTGTGATTATTAATTTCTAGGCTAGTTATTTAGTCTTAGGTTTGTTCTAGAGTTATTGTTTTTCTTTTTTCCTCACTGAATAATAAAGATCCTTCTCAATAAATTGAAAGGATGAACTGAATAAAAAGTTTCTTTAATGTTTGCGTTTGCATGGCATATGATCTCGCTTTCAAAGTCGTGTTAAACCTAATTGGCATTAAAGTTTCTATTTTGACTTAAATTTATCATTGTAATTAAAAATAATTTACTGTATTGATAGAACTTGGAAAATTTTACAAATTCTTATTACACACAGATTTAACTAGTCAATGTAATTGTAAAAAAAGGAAAAAAATAAAGCTTTTGTCATTATTAATGTCTTGTATCTGTGAATCTGTATTTATGTACACAACACTGAATGGTTGGGGTCCTCTCATACTGATTTAGGTGGGGAGGAGGCCGAATCATTTAGCATTCTCGAACTGATCTGCGAGGCATAATTAAGAACCACTCACATTCCGGATCGTCCAAACTATTCTTGAAACACTTGACCTATGTTTCACGGTCCTCCTTCTCTCTATAAATAAACACTTTCGCTCCTATTGGTAAACTCTGACGCACATACCTCTTATATCTCTTAACTTTAAAATATTTTCTCTCCAACAGCTCATCCTGCCCTACGCGTTTTTTTTTGGCACTTTGATCGGGCCGATTGGGGGCCTTGCGTTGCTTCTACGCTACTATAATTGGAATGACTGCTTATATATATATATATATTATATATATATATATATTATAATATATTATATATTTATATATATATTATTATAGTAATATATATAATATATATATATATATATATATATATGATATATATATTTATTTTTTAATTTTTTTTTTTTTTTGAATTCCACACATAGTCCTTTAATTATTATTATTTGTATACAGGTTGTCCTCCCTTTTCCATCAAGCCCTTGGTGCTATCCGTGCATTCATCTTTTCTCGCATGGGTTTCAGTTTCACCCACATCTTCCTCCGTGGATGAGGGTACGAGTTGAAAACCGGTCATTTAGCTCATCTGAACCGGGCGCCAATTGTAGGGAACCCCGAACCTTTTGCTAACCATCAATGTGTGTAATAATTCTCGGACTTTTACGCGAAGATTTTGGTGCCGTGTGGTACGCGGGTGGGCCACCCACGTAAAATTTCGGGAGGATCTTCCGAGGCCACATGCACAGCCACCCTACGGGGTGGGGTCGGGTGGGTTGTGTGGGTCTTCTGGACTGTTATCCTGCCCTGTTGGAGAGAGGATTACCCTCCTTATGAAATAAACGCTTTTCCGGTCCATCCTGTGGATATTCAGAGATCGTTCTTTGTTTTAATTGAGTGTGAATTTCATGGAGACAAAGTTTGTGGTAAAATTTTTTTTATGGAAAAGCTTCTAATGATATACACGTGTTTAAACAAGGTAGGCCAACCAACATCACAACAATTAACTATCTGTCAGGTACCCAGACTGACCCCACCTCTGTCCCTACTACTTCTAGACCAGCATGTACTCTCGCTTTTCTTCGTTCTCATACAACTGAGGGTTCTTTGCATAAGTTCAGCGATTCATCGACTGGTATGCCCTTAACACCCAAGGTGCCTAAACGGTTAGGGCAGTCCCGCAAAGGTTCCCCCCTTGTCAAAGTCATTCTCGTTCGTTTTTATCCATATGCTGCACCCCTCCAGGAATGGCAGCTGATACATGATTCCCGGTATATTACATATTGCGATCCACTACCTCCAAAGCTCTAACTGAGTAAAGAACCATTCTTCTTAGCATTGCACTTGAAGAAGCTTTAGGAGTTGATGAAACTACAGTCACATTTATGAGAAATGGATCCCTTCTCGTCAAAGCGGCTACCTGAAATCAAAGTTCTATTTTGTCATCCTTAACGTCCCTCGGAAATATTCCTCTTATTTCTACTCCTGATAAAATAAGAAACACATCTGAAGACACTATTAATTCTTTTGAACAGAAAGACGAAGATAAAGCTGTCATTTAAAAAAAAATCTCTAGCAGAAAAGATTTTCAGTTACAAACATTTATAGATTTCCTCCTAGCCGGGACAGCCTGATACTCCAAATCATCGCTTCCTGCTGACATTTAATACCCCTCATCCACCTTCAAAGGTGAAAATAGTGTTCATAAATTAAAGTGTTCGCACGTCTATCCCTCGACCCAGACGTTGCTTTAAATAGCAACTATTTGGTCATCCCAGAAAATTTACTGTAAGAGGATTTACAGATGACAGACTACCTTTCTGTTATATTTTATCAATTGTTTTTCGTTACATTTTACAGTAGGTTGTAGGCTGCAGAATGCTGTTTGTAGGCTTCTACTTACAATTTAACTATGTATTTTTACATTTGTATGTATCATATAATCATATTATAATTTACTTTTAATATTAATTGTATATTATATTGTATATTATATATTATCTGAATGAGAAAACTCAAAAGTGACTTAAGGGATGCAATGAAATAATAAAAATATTAAAATTAAAATTACCAAATTGTAAATCGAGGGGATGAGTGATTGACTAAATAAATATTTTGGCTTTGGAATATGCAACTTTTGATTCCTAATCACTAGTTTCCACTCCCCAGACCTCAGTCACTACTGAGTACTGTGTGGAAAAAAAGTATGTTCGTTTGTGTGAGAATGGAAGTGTGACCCAAAATTAGTCACAGGACTCTTAAGCTTAGCTGCTTTAGCATAATCATCTCTCTCAGTTGGCATATTTTCAGAATTTCCAGTTCTAGATTATGAGCAATAAATACTAGGTTTTTGCAACGTCTACACAACAAAAGTTTATATTTCATGTGAAGGGCCTTTGCAACCTTTTTATTTCCTTTAAAGTAAGTCACACGATTTTTGCTGAATATTCGGCACATCCCTATTAAATAATTATGATAAAAATGTTACTGAAAGCTGAAAAGAGTAAGAAAACATTAAAAAAAAATCAAACAAAATATATAATGAATGTAATAGAAAATAGACAAATGAAAACAATGGAGAACATAAATAAATTCTGAACACAAACTCAGGGGTTTTCACACCTGGTAGGAAATTGGAACCAAAAAATGTCCAACTTAGAGCATATTTTGCTAAAATTTATAACAATGTTCACTGTAAATTCCACACTTAATTGAATATAAAAGTACGAAAAAAAAATTTTTTTCAAGGAGTTTATTTTAGGGCTGTTTTTTTTTCATGAAAAACGTTTTTTTCGGAAAAAAACGAGCTTGTTTTTTCCTTTCCTAACCCTACTAGTGACAAACCACCCCGTTACTGCTGACTTTTAATACCTCTTATCCACCTACAAAGGTCAAATAGGGTTCACAAGTCCACAGTGTTTCGGCACTTTATCCCTTGTGAACCCTGTTAATGCTCCCCACGGATACTCCCCGAAAATACTGTAAGGGGACAGGATTACATAGTGCCAATCTGCGGGAAAATTATTTCACATGCCATGTGAAAAATAACCCTAACTGTAGAAATGTAAAGGACCCCACAGTGCCTTCCTCTTTAATGCCGTTTACCTGTTTGAACATGAGGTTTTAGAGCTATGCACCATACATAAATTGAGCCAGCTCAAGGAAAATTATCAGACAAATCTAAATCAATCTTACGCCACATTACAAGCTGCCCACGTGTTAATCCCCAACCACCATATTCTAACAAACTTTTTTTTAAATTCGATTGGAACTCTGGCATGTACTGCAACTTGTCTACCTGTACTGCCACGCTACCAACTTCTCAAAGAGTACAAAAGCAGCCCTTGATTCCATCTCCCGTCCAAAAAGCTATCAACAAGCCTATGGTAAGTACTAACTCTCAACAAACTAGCAATGAAATTAAGCTGGCTCATCCAATACAAAATTTGGGAAACATTTCCTGCCAGACACACTGTCCTAAATACTCACCAAACTATGCAGCGGAAGGTACTCTTTGTCCTTTAATTCGCTCCACTATTACTAAAATCCCATGAAAAGATTTTCAAAACACACAGAAAAGAATAGTCGCCAAGTTAAAGATTATTCGTTTGAACTTTTAGGTAAAGAATTTTTTAGACAAAAAATATATATATAAAAACACAAAATGTAAAAAATGCAACTCAGAAGAGATCCTGCCATAAGTCTAGTCCACTTCTGAGACAAAAGCAAAGGCTTCAAAAGACTGTACCTGCAAACAATCCGCCAGCTATTGAACAACTCCACCATCCAACATGCTTAATAGTCTACAGTCAGTTCTAGCTCTCTCAATCTTCCTATATACTTCTTCTCCTGAGTTTTTCTTTATCAGCGCTGCTCTAAGGAATTCCATACCCTAGAAGAATGAATTGATAACAGCTCACGATAATGGAGCTTGATGCGTGACGCCATTCTCTTTCTAATTGCTTCTGCACTTCGAGAAAGTGAATGGTAAAACTCGGTTCAACGTAAACCGTCGCAACGCTCTAAGCGTTTTCTGGGTCTGTTGGGGCATGAAGAATAGACCCAGAGGTCATTCTGCAATCAACTGCCCAATTTCCCAAATCACCCGCATGGAAGTACTAGAAAAATCTCCAGAATCAAGACCTTTCACAATTCATGCGAATCCATTTGGAAATGCGATGTGGTAACCGCCAATCACATTTTTCAAAAAGACAATACCCTTCCGGTCACATTCTTTCCGCATTTCCTATGGACAACACTCTATGCCCTGCCCACAAATTTATGGATCTGCTTGCCAGACGGATACTGATACCGTCTCAACTATAAATATGAAGCATTAGAATGCTTTTCTATTAACCAACCAAACCCACATAAGTTGGATTTGGTTGAATTCAACTTATCTCGCATTCATGTGAAGCTCTTTCACCAAATAATCTGAAAACTCCCCCTTAAAAGAGGTCATACACCTAATCTCTGGTGTAATGACTATACTCTTTACCCCTGGTTTTTGTTCCCCTCCTCGCCCGAGACCCCGTCTAAAATTCGCTCTCAATCTGAACCACTCCAACACTACCCCCCGTCACATAGAGACTATTTGTCTCTAATAGACACCATCATAATTCATTCATGAACTATCATGACTATTTTCCTTTCATGGAATCTGTCGTAGCTAACTTACTCTAATGTTCGAAGAACTTGTCATCTAATAAACATATGTACCAAAGTGTATAATGTTTGGCTAGGACTTCGGCTATGTCATCGTGACTTCTTTCAACCAACTGAATATAAATCGCCGTTAACTTCTATAGATAGAGGTGACAATGATAAGGGAGGGGCAGGAATAGCTCATTCAAAATCCTATCCCCCTATTCCCCAGTCCCTCTCCAATCCAAACTTCATGCAGTAGCGCCAAGAATTCACGTCCATCGACATTACTATATGTTAAATCTACTTGGCTCCAAGTAGTGAATTTACTAAGGTCGACTTAGCTGATCTTTTTAAACAGCTCCATACTCTGGTTGTTATACTAAGAGACTTCAACCTGCGCCACCCCCTATGGGGTGACTCTGTCACTTTCAAGTCCAAGACCCTAATAGATCTCCTAACCCCCTTTTCCCTGTTATGCCTTAACACAGGACATATGAACGTTTAGATACACACATTTCTTCTTGTATTGATATTTCCTTTTGCTCCCATTCTCTTATGGATCGCTTTACCTGGTCCGCTTTGATTATATATATATTCGGCAGCGATCATTACCAATTAACATTAAATGAGCGTGTTCAAGCCATGCAAAAACCGCAACTCCAGCTGGCGTTATGATCGAGCGGAGTGGGCTCCTTTTTATCATGCCACAGCTATCCCTCTTTCTCCTTTCAATAGATTTCCGACTGTTGATGATGCATTTTGCTTCTTCCAGAAAGTCGTCATCTCGGCAGCGGAAGCTTGCAATCCCACAGTCTTCCTCAGGAAGGCGGTCGACAACCCCTTGGTTGTCTCAAGAGTGCGCACAAGCCAACCCGGACCGAGAGAAACTCTACAGGCAATACAGAAAGACCCGTACCACGCCAAACATGATTAATTTTTAAAGCAGCGCAGGAGATTTCGGCGAATTATCGTCAAACGAACAGTAAACATATTTTCGAACTTACATACGACTGTTTAACTCCTAACTCCCTTCTTTAGTGTGGAAAGCTACACAGAAAATATCTCGTCGCTCATATGAGTCCTCCGTTATGGGGTCTGATATAACTGATACGGATCTCCCCGCTCCTGCGGTTGTAGCGGATGCGTTAAGTTATAGCTTCTGCTAGCCATTCGAACGTCCATTCGCTACACTGAGCCTTTCAAGAACTGAGAATCTGAAACAGCGCTACAGACTTTTCACAGCGAAGGGGGAAGATCAAATACCTACACCGTCTTTTTACACTTGCAGAGTATCAAACCGCATTGGCAAATAGCAAAGACTCGGTGCCCTTGGTCCAGACATGATTTGTATATGCATGCTCCGTCATATCTATCCTTCGGCGTCAGCATTTTTGCTGGATTTATATTAACGAATCTGGATCGAATCTTTTTTTTCATCTATTTGGACTACAGCTTTGTAATCCCTATTCCCTGGAAAAGATCCGAAGTGGCAGACAACCAAAGTCCAATTTTCGCTGACCTGTCACTCGTGCAAATCTAATGGATGAAAATGGTTTACTGGCCCGCTTTATCCTGTTTTTGGTAGAGCCGTCAAGCTTTTTCAACTTCCAATTTGGTTTCCGTCGCAAATCGTTCGATCGGTGACTTGCGGGCCCCTTAGTAAACTAGAACCATGACTGATACGGTGAAGCATTCTCACTGGTGGGCTGGTATTGTGTCTTTTTGACCTTGGAAAAGCCTTACGACAGCAAGTGGAACTGGGATTCTCCTTAAACTCCATTCGTTTGGTTTCCGCGGACAACTCTCTTTTCATCAAATGCCCTTTGTAACACAGTCTATCCAGGTTTGGTGCTCTTCTATTCTATCATGCCACTTTACTCTATTTATTCTGGATAAAGGCGTTCCGCAGGGTAGTGTCTTTAAGTGTACTACTATTATGGCCTCTGCGGATTAATGATACTTGTTACCATCTATTCCAGCGTTACTGTAATTTTTTCTCTCTATGTGATGCACTGCATTTAGCCATATTTGCTTTGCTGGCTTAGGCTGCCCCTTTCTTTGAATGGCAATTTCAACTAGCTATTGAAAATATGTCACAATGGCAATGGGCTAGGTCCCATGGCTTCCATTTTTCGCCCACCAAAACCTCAGCAGTACGCTCATCAACTTATGGAGAAACTCGAAGAATTTTGACACATTGTTCTTGCTTTCACCATGCGATAACATAACTCTTCTTGATTATCGCGTTTCTGCCATGAGTTTCACCTAATGTTTACCTTCACTAAGGACCTCAGTGTCAATTCTATACTAGGATGAACCTCACTTACATACACCCTAGATGTCCAAACGTTATAATATGCCCAATACTCAATACACATGAAAAAAATTTGTCATCGCGCGCTTGACGTATAACGTCATCTTTCGCCTCAAAATCTTTGGACGCCGATCGGCAGTCCCTTTTTCAGGTCTATATAACCCGATCGAAACTGGATTTCGGCTGTGTAGTATATGGTCAGGCTCCATATCTACTGCATCTGTTGGATTCCATCCAAAACGAGGTGATCGTATCTCCACGGAAGCCTTCCGATCGTCCCCCCGGGTAAGCCCTTGAAGTTGAAGCCAATGTGATCACTTCTCTTGAAGAGAATACATTCATGTGTACAGTTATCTTCGTTTCAAAACTCTCCAGTACCGTCTGGCCCTGACACCGATTCCTGCAGGAAGTGCGCTCAGAATCCTATTACTGCCATTTGCGAACAGGTTCATACATCCTTAGTTTCCTTATCATCCTTTACAAAAGGTGCTCTTCTCATTTGTACTGTGGAGTCCACACCTTGGTTATTCCCTCGCTCTCACATTTGCTTGGCTCTGTACTCTTCTCGTCCAATCGAAGAGCGTTCTGCTATCCTTGTTAAGGCTCATTCTGTCTCCCTCTCCTCCACAGTTCATGATGATTTACCTCCAGTAATTTTACTGATCGGCTCTAAAATTCCGGAACAGATGTGGTGCATTCTGCTGTCCTTTTCCTGCATGCCGCACCTTTCCTATACCTCGCCCCTCATGGCTAATTGTTCACAGTAGATTTAGTGACTATAATGATGGGCTTTCTCGAATTCTAATCCTTACCCAAGTCCAATATTATATCATTTATTTCGATATCGCTCAGCTGACGCTAACAGCTCTTTAACCCCTTTTCCTAAAAACAATGGTTTTTCTGCTGTGCAGCAATTTCTTGCTGCTCCACTCCCGCAAGAAACAAATTATTTTATGTTGGACCCTCTCATGTAGGGTAACTGGCAATGAAATCGCTGACAGAGAGACCAAAATGACCACCTCCTCTTCTCGGATTGTTCCAGGAGTACTCCGGATGCCATGTCGACAGGTACTCCCATCAACCGATTACTATCCTGCTCTCTAACAAGGTTTTCCGATCTTATTGGGAAGAGCGCTGGACGAATGACAGGAGGAGCGAACTTGCAAATATAACCCGATCATCGGGGCGAGTGGTACTTCCTCCCACGAGAAAACCTGACCGCAGGTGATCTTGCAGCTCCGTATTGGCAACTAATATCACTCACAGTCACTATATGTTACGGACCCCCCCTCCCATTTGCAATTTTGTCGAGTTCAAACCCGCATCTGTTTCGCGTCATATCGTTCATTGATATGTCTCCAGGCTGGACTCCTTTTCGCCACCGTCATTTTCCCTACTTTACGTCATACACTTCCTAAAATTATCCTTTTATCCGATCTGTCCACTTTAGTGTAACTCAATTTCTTTGTATTTCTCAAGAAGTGAGATATTTCATAATATTTGATTTTGTTGACGTAATCTAGGACTTTGCGGACTCCAGATTCTTTGTTTAGTTTTTTTTTATTTTTTATTGACTTGATATTCCATTTCTCTTTCAAATCTTTTATGACGTTTGAATATTGCATGCTCCAGACTCGTCCATGGTGGTTGATTTTCAACACCCAGTGTGGTGGCGACTTCGCTTGGAGCCGTGGTGTGGCGTCTGTCACTGACTACGATAATATATATATCTATATAGTATATTACTATATATATATATATATATATAATATATATATTATATATTATATATTATATATATGATGATTATATATATATATGATTATTATATATATCATAAACTATATTATATATATACATATATTATATATATTATAATCATATATTATAATATATTATATTATATTATTATATATATTTATATATATCATATATATATCTTATATATATATATATATCTATATATATATATATATATATATATATATATATAGTATATATATATATATTTATAAAGGAACCCGGTATGAATGGGGATTTACAAGGCAATAGGAACTCTTCTGGAAGGAACGCGAAAGGTTATTAGAATGAGAATAAGGGGAATCTACATAGAAGGTAAAAATGGGATGTGTGGTTCGTAACTGCATGAAATAGTGTAAAGGTGACGCGTGGAGGGACACTTCGAAATCGTTGCTACATTCTGCAGGATGAAGAGTTGATAGTTAATGTGTATGGGTTTGATGGTGCAAGAAGAATG